>WNWU01000016.1:857987-880719 GCA_012654045.1 Ptyas mucosa
TCTATCTATCTATCTATCTATCTATCTATCTATCTATCTATCTATCTCCTCTTAGGAACAAAAAATAGGAAGTGCTAAGGACAATATTCTTTATATGCATTTCAAATATTACTTTGCTTTTCCAAATACAATTCAGTTATTCTATTTCTTTGCATTTTAACAGATTAATAATTGCAATCCACTGAAAATCTTTCTGGTGAATTCAGTGTTATGGTAGGAATATAAAGAAAATTAAAATGCAAAGTTGCCTGTAGAAATGTTATAATCAACTCTATTAGTAATACAAGACAATATTCTGTGAAGTATCAAAATATTTTAAATGTTGTTTAGTAAGTAGGGTATCTTGAGATGGATAAATGTGATAGATGATCATGATGGTGATGATGATCTTATAGTCTGTAGCAATGGTGAAATCTAAAATTTGTTACTACTGGTTCTGTGGGCGTGGCTTGGTGGGGGGGGTACTGTAACTGGGTGGGCATGGCCACTTTTTTTTTCTTTTAAAACCATTTTTTCTACAACCTCTTCGGTGAAGATAGATCCTGATCGGCAGAGGCTTTTTTTTTCTTTTAAAAGGCTCTGACGATCCCAGCTGAGTTGCCTGATCAGCAGGGGCTTTTTTTCTTTTAAAAGCCTCTGCCGATCAGGCAATTCAGCTGGGTCGTCAGAGCCTTTTAAAAGCATTTTTTTTTACAACCTCTTTGGCTGAAGAGGTTGTAGAAAAAATGTTTTTTTTTTTTTAAAAAAAGCCTCTGCTGATCAGGCAACTCAGCTGGGATCGTCAGAGGCTTTTAAAAGCATTTTTTCTACAACCTCTTCCATCCATCCATCCATCCATCCACATCTATCTATCTATCTATCTATCTATCTATCTATCTACCTACCTACCTACCTACCTACCTACCTACCTCCATATATTGGGAGGTAAGACAAAGAACCTTTTCCACCTCAGGCTTTCAGATTCTTTGTCTTACCTCAGGGCATATACGCAAAAAGCATCACTGTGTTTGCTATTGTAACTCTGCACTGTTGTTCATAAAAGGTATTGTACCTAATATTGCTTGATCATTAAGGTCTAAAAATAAAATAAAATGTGATTGAGTCATAAAGCTCCATTCATATTGAAATCCCAAATGTTGGTTGCTTGCCAGACATTGTTGCTACTTAGCTGATGACTACATTGTGTGTGCCTTTTTTAAAACTATGCAGCAAAAACTGAGTCAGCCTAATTAAAAAGATTTTGAAAACGTGTAGTATTTAGCTTTGAAATTTGCTGTTCATGGAGGGAAAAAAATACAGAGAACATGACAAGTTACTTTACATTTAAGCATGTTGCAAGTTTGAGTTGAATTTTGAGGTATCTTCTGGTACCTATCTGAGGTAGTAAGTGCTTTTTCATCAGTAATGTGCCATTTATAAAAGAGTATTCCAAAATAAATTAATCAGGTACCTATTTTTTTTTATTTTCTTAAAAGGTTATAGTAGTTGTGTTGGCCTTGAGTAAGAAAAAAATAGCAAAACTGGCAGAGATCATATTTTTGGAAAGGATAGCTGAAGTTTCATAACAGTTGCAAAGATTAGAGTTTCTTAGTATTTTCATCAGGCAAGATGGTTAAGAATCAGAAAAGAAAATAAGTAAAAATTCACATTCTTAGAAAACTTCCAGGCACACAAACTGGATCTGATCAGATACCAGAATCATAGATTTTAAAGTAGCTGATGATCTCCCTGCTTGGTGCATAATCCAGTTTAAAAGCATCTCTCTTTATAATTCGTTCCATACCGATGAACTGTCCTTATCCACCAGGAAGTCTTTATTTGTTAGAGACATTTATTTATTTTTATTTGGACTGATCTTGTGCCTTTTGTTCAGGAACTCAAGCAGCGGTGAAATGCACTTACCTTTGCTACCGGTTTGGGAGTGTGGGCATGTGTTCATGTGTGCTCGCTACGCTTGCGCACGCCTCTTCTGCACATGCGCAGAGAGTCAAAAATGGGGTGTAATGACGTCCTGCCAGGTAGGCGGAGCCTCCCACCGCTGGTGCTACCAGTTCGCGCGAGCCGGATAGATCCAGTCGGATTTCACTGCTGAACTCAAGGCAGTATACAAGGTGCTCCCACAACAACATTATTCTGAAGAGAATAATGGGCTGAGAGACAGTTGACTGGCTCAAAATCATCCAGAGAGTTTCTCTGGCTAAAAGTAAAGATTTGAACCTGGATTTCAATGGTACCAGTTGACTACTTCACCATACACAGTCATTTTGCAATCATATAACCTGCTGTTTTTGAAACACTATTTTATCCTCATTATTTAAAACATTTATTTTAATCTGCCCATAATTTCTTCATCTCACCTCTCCCGCTCTGCAGCTAGCACCTACCTTCTAATTGATAAAGAGTTCTTCATTTATATTTTCCACTATATCCATAAATTGAATACCTTTAACTTGAATTTATTATAACCTTGGACTGGTACATTCGATTATTTTTTTTAAAAAAAGCATCTTTGAATCTGGGAGTAAGAACCTTATTTTGCAAAATATTTCAGGGGTATAGCATCCTCCCCTCAGTGTAATAGTGGGGTCCCATTACAAATTTTAAATTATATCACGACTGGCTGAAAATGGGGGCATATACCAGTCCAGTATCTGACTTTTTTCAGATAAATGATGCCCTACTTCAATGATTCAGTACCCTAGACCAGTGACGGCTAATCTTTTTGCCGTTGCATGCCAAAAGCGGTGGGAGCACGGGGGGGGGGTGTCGTCTGCACACGTGCCCACACCCATAATTCAATGCCCCCCATGCATGGGCATGCGACCCCCCCCCCACACACACACAGACATACATGCAGCTCTCCCCGCTTTTGGCACGTGATGGCCCGGTAGGCCCGTTTTTCACTCTTCCCAGGCTCCAGAGCCTTTCTAGGAGCCTGGGGAGGGTGAAAATGGCCTCCCTCAACTCCCCCGGAGGCCCTCCAGAGGCCAGAAATGGCCTATTTGCCAACTTCCAATGGGCCTGGAAGGCCCGAAAATCAGCTGGCGGAGTTTTTTTTAAATTATTATTTTATTTTTATTTATATGCCGCCCTTCTCCGGAGACTCAGGGCGGCTTACAATGCGTTAAGCAATAGCCTTCATACTTTTGTATATTTTATACAAAGTCAGCTTATTGCCCCCACAAACCGGGTCCTCATTTTACCTACCTTAGAAAGGATGGAAGGCTGAGTCAACCTTGAGCCTGGTGAGAATTGAACTCACAGTAATTGCAGGCAGCTGGATGTTAAATGCTGCCTTAGTAGGAGGTATTAGCCGCCTACTAAGGCAGCATTTAACCCGCCATAGGCGTGCCATAGGTTCACCATAGGTTCATCAATGTGCCACCTGGCGTGCCATAGGTTCGCCATCACGGCCCTAGACGTTGATATCTGAATATAGATATTTTTAACAATCATTTCACTGTGTTTTTAATTTAAGAATATTAATATATGTTGTAATACCATGTATATTATGCCATATGCTAAATAAATTAATTTTAGGGAAGGAACCATCTGCTTGTGAATAGGTGGTCGCATAAGCTGAATAAAATAAATATGATTATATAATCAAATAGATATTCTTTAGTCAAACAGATATTTCTCCTTAGATCCAGGAGAGAAGCAACCTAGAACTAAGGAGAAATTTCCTAACGGTGTGAACAATTAACCAGTGGAACAGCTTGCCTCCAGAGGTTGTGCGTGCTCTATTGTTGGAGGCTTTTAAGAAGAGGCTTCCGCTTCCGGTTCCGCTGGCGACAGACTTTGATCGGGCTAGCTCTGGCCCCAGAGTCTGATCCCCCCCATCTGGAGGCCCTTTGGGCCAAGCGCCCCATTATTGGGGCGTTTGCCGTTTGAGGGCGGCTCGCCAGGGGTCCCCTGCCTCACTTCCAGGGGCCGGGAGGCCGATGCTGGCGCGCCCGAGGCTCCAGAGGGGGCGGGAGGCGATCGGCGGCTTTTTTTCGAGGCCGCCGAGGCGCCACAGCGCCTAAGGGGACCGGTGCTACCTAAGAAGGCACAACGGACTGTACTGACTGATTGCAGAGTGGAGCAGGCATCCTGGAGGCGAGAGGGGGGGTTGGAGTTTCCCCCCCCCCCTTGTAGCTGGAAAGGTGCCGTGGCAGAGAATTAGGGGGAAGGAGATGGGGTGAAACCCCTTACCTTTCTGACTTTTCCTTGGAGGATGGCTGTGGCAGAGTTTCTTGGAGAGGTCTGGTGGCCCCTCCCCCCGGCAGGCAATGGCGACTGTCTGACTTCCTGCTTCTTTATTTATGATTGAAGACAACATTCTCCTCTGGCTTCCTGTTTGACCTACTCTATACTTCGGACTCGTTGCTCCTGTGAGCGCCCACTGGTGGACAGTTGAAAAATTACTTTGATTGCGAATCCCTCTTTCTTCTCTGGAGGTTTGCCCTTTGATTTCTCATCTTCTACTGATCTAAGATGGCTAAGGGCCACAAATCAGCAGCAACTGACATGGGGAAAATTTTGGAAAGACTGGCGATATTGGACCAAAAGTTGGACAAGTTAGATGACGTCCAAAAAGGATTATCTGAAATTAAATCTGAAATGACACTTATGAAAAAAGATTTAAATGATGTTCAACAGCTGGCAGAGCAAAACAAGAAGAAGATGGGGGGTCTGGAGGGGGAGGTACGGGCACTCCAGAAGGTGGAGGATGGGAGAGGAAATGCAATGTTAACCTTACAATTGGATAAGATGTCTTATTTTCTCAGGTTCCAAAACGTGGAACAACTTGACCAGGAAAATTTGAGAGAAGTGATGGTTAAAATGTTGGGTGAATTTTTAGAAAGAGATTTGGAGTCTATTGGAAGGGATGTGGACTTGGTGTACAGAGTAAACTCACAATTTGCAATTTTACATAATCTACCAAGAGAGATTCATATTAAATTTGTGAGAAGGGAACTGAGAGATGAGATATTGAGAAAACAAAGACTGGGGGCGCTGGTGTACAGGGGCAAGGAGATCACCATCCTGAAGCAGATTCCCAGACAGGTACGAGAATTAAGAAGAAAATATTATTTTTTATCAAATAAGCTGTACCTCAAGGGAGTAGGTTTTAGGTGGCTGATTCCGGAGGGTTTGATGATTTTTTGGGAGGACAGTAAGAAGAAAATTAATAATGTAACGGAAGCTAAGGCTTTTTTTGACCAACATAAATCCTTCCTAGGTGGAGAAGATACAGGAGCCGAAGAGGGGGAAGTATTAGATGATCAAGGAGCGGAGGCGGACGGAGCTGTTGCGGCCCGGGAGGGGGAGGGAAGCCAGACCATGGTTTTAAGAGCCAGAACTAGGAAATGAAGAAAGGAGGGGAATCTATTGTTTAAGGTTTTTCTAATTGACATTTTTCTTTTCTCTCTCTTCTTTTATTGTATTTTGTATAACACTCTTTTTTTTTGTTTATATAATTTTTATATAACCTGGTTGTTTGTTTTGATTTAAGATAATAATGTCTGTTGTGTGAGAAATTTAAAAAAAGAAAATAATAATTGAAATATCTTTTTATAAAGATATTGAAAATTCAACATATTGTAAACTATAATATTGTATATTTTTAACCAATAAAAACTTTTTATTAAAAAAAAAAAAAGAAGAGATTGAACAGCCACTTATTTATTTTTATTTATTTATTTTTATTTGATTTATATGCCGCCCTTCTCCGGAAACTCAGGGCGGCTTACAGTGCGTTAAGCAATAGCCTTCATACTTTTGTATATTTATACAAAGTCAGCTTATTGCCCCCACAATCTGGGTCCTCATTTTACCCACCTTAGAAAGGATGGAAGGCTGAGTCAACCTTGAGCCTGGTGGGATTCGAACTTGCAGTAATTGCAAGCAGCAGATGTTAATAGATGTTAATAACAGGGTGCTTTAAACCACTGTACTACAGGCTCATGTGTTGTATACTGAGCATGATCTATGGGAGCGCCCCCTAGAGAAATGGTATTAATTGTTCTGGGCTGTGATTGGGGGAGCAGGCCGGTCAGCCAGTGATTGGTTACCTATGTTTTGACAGTAGTATATAAGAAGTGTCAGAGCCAGTTCCGTTCGTTCTTTGCATATTCAAGTGTTCTTCAGCTGTTGCGTGTTCAGCTATTAAAGAGAGTTACCTCAGAATTGTCAATCTGGTTTCCTGATCGTTATTGAAGAAATCGATACTTACCAACTTGTGTGAAATGATATAAGTTCTCCTGCTTGATCAGGGGATTGGATTACAACAGGGGCCTCCAACTTTGGCAACTTTACGACTTGTGGACTTCAACTCCCAGAATTCCTCAGCCAGCGCCTGCTGGCTGAGAAAATCTGGGAGTTGAAGTCCACAAGTCGTAAAGTTGCCAAGATTGGAGACCCCTGAACCTCCAAGGTCTACTTCAACTCTGTTATTCTGTTAAATTCCTTCTTTATTAGGCAGGCAAATTAAAAAAAAAAAACCTTCCCTGTATCTAGATACAGTTAGCAAAAGGATCAGAAGGATGAGAAATGTCTTCTCATTATCCTATTTAATTACTTATTTAATGTAATTGGATACAAACATACACACAACCAATCTCTAGGATTCTCTAACTAAGTCCTTTTCCTTTCAATAAGCCTGAGTAATCTCTATCTATGATAACCTAGCTGTATTGGTTGTTGAATGTTTGTTAGGGACTTGGCATATAATGGAGCGATGAAAGTTAATGCTGACTGATTCTAGATTCTCTAGATGTCAGAATAAAGCATTTTATGTGACTGGGGGGAAAAAAAAGCAGAATAAATAAATAAATAAATAAGGGACAAGAAAATGATTATAAGCACCTGGCTCCATTAAAAGAAAACAAAAACCACTAAGATTCTAGCTATTACTGGCAAAGGTGTTTCTACTGTATGTGAGATATATAATTCCCTACAGTAAAAAACAGAAATAGGCGGAGTGTGAAACCACTGCTAATGCTTCCCTTCCCTTCCGTTTCTGTCCTTCTCCTGCTCCATTGCCTTACGTCTTTTCTCAGCCCAACAGACTGCCTAAAAAATGACAAACGGCTCTTGTCAAAGCCTGAATATACTTGAGTTGCCTCATTTAGCCCCAAGGCCCAGGTTTTGTTCACCATTGTTAGGCTGAGAAAACACAGTGCTCAATAGAGCTGTTACAAAATACAAAATGCAGGACCTGTACATTTACGCCAGGGGTTTACAGAGAAAAGAGAGTGACTTTATTGCTTTATCCCTTTTTCTCTTCAGCAAAAATACTTGGTCCTGGATATCTTGGGAGCTTTCTGCCCAGAAAACAGCATGAGCTTGCCATGAATAAATCTTAACTTAAAAGTTTGAAGCACAATTCAAGGAAGTTTCTTGCAGATTGTCACTTAGGATTAACTGAGGTTTATGCACACCTTTCTTATAGTACGTAATCAATTTAATACAAAAAATAATTTGGGGCAGACATACCAATAGGAGAGCCTCCATTCCATTTATTCATTCATTTACAACATGTATTTTATGATGTTTGATTATGAAAATTCATGGTGGTAGTCTGTTAACTGTCTCCCAATGTCCTCTTAGCCTGGGTGTCAACAACCTGCGGCTCTGGAGCTACATGTGGCTTTTTGGGCCCTCTGCTGTGGCTCCCTGTCTCATCACTGGCTGGCCACGCCCCTCACCCTCCCCTCCCAGTCACTCCTCGCCTGAACTGAGAAGGTAAGGGTGACGGTGGGGGATGGAGAAATGGCCGGGGCTGATTCTCTGGCACCTCACTCTTGTTGGAGCTTCTTCCAGCCCTTGTTGGTGCTAGGTGTGCCTTGGTCGCTTGGGGAGACACGCAACCTGCTCTTTGCCCCGAGAAACTGACCCAACATGGCCATGACCAACGTCAGCCTCGTTAACATGAGCGGCTGGGCTCAGCCAAAGCACAGCAAAGGCATGTGCAGGGCAGATGGCCACGCGCTTGAGGGTATCCCCGCTCATGCGCACACCCCCGGCCCCGCCACAGCCGGCCAGGGAGTCATGAGAGGAGGGGGAGGAGGAGGGAAACCTCCGCCATGGCTCACGCTTGTTCCTCAGCCAGCCTGAATTTCCAAAAAGTTGCCAAGAAGAAGGAAAAGGAGTAGCAAAGAGCCCCAAGGAAAGCTCGCTGGGCTTTCTGAGAGAGTGAGCAGAGACAGAGAGAGACAGAGATACAGAGATACACACACACACTCACACAGACAGAGACATACACATACATAGAGAGAGAGAGAGAGATACAGAGATATATACACACACATACAGTCATGGCCATAAATGTTGGCGCCCCTGAAATTTTTCCAGAAAATGAAGTATTTCTCACAGAAAAGTATTGCAGTAACACATGTTTTCCTATACACATGTTTATTCCCTTTGTGTATATTGGAACAAAACCAAAAAAGGAAGGAAAAAAAGCAAATTGGACATAATGTCACACAAAACTCCAAAAATGGGCTGGACAAAATCATTGGCACCCTTTCAAAATTGTGGATAAATAAGATTGTTTCAAGCATGTGATGCTCTTTTAAACTCACCTGGGGCAAGTAACAGGTGTGGGCAATATAAAACTCACACCTGAAAGCAGATAAAAAGGAGAGAAGTTCACTTAGTCTTTGCATTGTGTGTCTCTGTGTGCCACACTAAGCATGGACAACAGAAAGAGGAGAAGAGAACTGTCTGAGGACTTGAGAACCAAAATTGTGGAAAAATATCACCAATCTCAAGGTTATAAGTCCATCTCCAGAGATCTAGATTTGCCTTTGTCCTCAGTGCGCAACATTATCAAGAAGTTTGCAACCCATGGCACTGTAGCTAATAACCCTGGGTATGGACGGAAGAGAAAAATTGATGAAAGGTGCCAATGCAGGATAGTCCGGATGGTGGATAAGCAGCCCCAAACAAGTTCCAAAGCAATTCAAGCTGTCCTGCAGGCTAGGGAGCATCAGTGTCAGCGCGAACTATCCGTCGACATTTAAATGACATGAAACGCTATGGCAGGAGACCCAGGAGGACCCCACTGCTGACACAGAGACATAAAAAAGCAAGACTACAGTTTGCCAACATGTACTTGAGTAAGCCAAAATCCTTCTGGGCAAACATATTGTGGACAGATGAGACCAAGATAGAGCTTTTTGGTAAAGCACATCATTCTACTGTTTACCGCAAACGGAATGAGGCCTACAAAGAAAAGAACACAGTACCTACAGTGAAATATGGTGGAGGTTCACTGATGTTTTGGGGTTGTTTTGCTGCCTCTGGCACTGGGTGCCTTGAATGTGTGCAAGGTTTCATGAAATCTGAGGATTATCAATGGATTTTGGGTCGCACTGTAGAGCCCGGTGTCAGAAAGCTGGGTTTGCATCGGAGATCTTGGGTCTTCCAGCAGGACAGTGACCCCAAACATATGTCAAAAAGCACCCAGAAATGGATGGCAGCAAAGCGTGGAGAGTTCTGAAGTGGCCAGCAATGAGTCCAGATCTCAATCCCATTGAACACCTGTGGAGAGATCTTAAAATTGCTGTTGGGAAGAGGCGCCCTTCCAATAAGAGAGACCTGGAGCAGTTTGCAAAGGAAGAGTGGTCCAAAATTCCCGGTGAGAGGTGTAAGAAGCTTATTGATGGTTATTGGAAGCGACTGATTTCAGTTATTTATTCCAAAGGGTGTGCAACCAAATGTTAAGTAAAAGGTGCCAATGATTTTGTCCAACCCATTTTTGGAGTTTTGTGTGACATTATGTCCAATTTGTTTTTTTTCCTCCCTTTTTTGGTTTGTTCCAATACACACAAAGGGAATAAACGTGTGTATAGCAAAACATGTGTTACTACAATACTTTTCTGTGAGAAATTCTTCATTTTCTGGAAAAATTTCAGGGGTGCCAACATTTACGGCCATGACTGTATACAGAGAGAGAGAGAGACACACACACAGAGGAGGGAGATAGAGAGGGGGACAGAGAGAGAGAGAGAGAGAGAGAGAGAGAGAGAGAGAGAGAGAGATGCCTAATGTTTTCCAGATTTGATCCCTGGCCTTAAAATGTTAGGTTTTTCAAATATGATTTTTCTGAATTACATTTTTATTGATAGAGCAGATTCAATCCTTAAATTGTAGTTGGATTTCTTGCATCCTCACAGAAACTGAAAACTAATTCTCAAATATACATACTTTGCAGCACATTAATATTTTGCAGGTGAGGCTGTACTATCTCACCCTAAGGGCTCTGTTTTCATGCTGAATAATTATTTTCATGCTGATTAATTATTTGAAATTTGAACAATTGTTCCATATTGGCAATAAATGGTTGCTTCGATGCTTAAAAACTACCATCTGAGTGTTGCATCTAGCATTACAATGCAATTAAATAAAATTGTAAGTTGCAGCAAGATTACTTTGCTCAGGGATATGTTTGGCTGCTTTCCCAGAAGTTATATTTGACATAACTCTACAGGGACCTTTTCCCTCCGTTGTTATATTATAAAGTCTAACTGTGCAAAACAAAAATGTTAAAATTTCAAACCACAATTATCTCTGCAAATCTTTTCCCCCTATTTTTACGTAAGAGAGATTTCTGTATAGTTTAATGATCTTCATAGAAGAACCTTGGATCGCACAATTTTAATACTACGTTTTTGTGCCAATTATATAAGATTTGTACTGTAGAAGTTTGTATATATTGCCAGGAGCCTTAGTTCATGGACAATAGTAGTGACTTTAGATCAGTGTTTTTCAAACTTGGCCTGAGGATTCTGAGAGTTGAAGTCTTTACATCTTATAGTTGCCAAGTTTGAAAATACTGCTTTAGATACTTTACACAAGTGTAATTACACTAAGAAGAAACCTTATCTGTTTCCTATTGCTTTTCAGTATGTCCACCATACTGACCATACTGAAATTTTAGCAAGGGGTTCTCTGCCTGGTTGCTGGGTGGGTGTGGGCGTGGCCTAGTCGGCCTCCTGCACCACGGCGGGGAAGTGGCATTTTTGCCCTCCATGGGCTCCGGAGGCCTTCCTCGAGCCTCCGGGAGGGCAAAAACTTGCTGAACTTCCAGTAGGCTCGGTTTTCGCCCTGCACTTACCTACATCCAGAATGGGCCGCGTGGTGACTCCTGGGAGGGGCGGGGTGGGGTGGGTGGGGCCAGCCAGGAGTGGGATTTCCTTTTTTAAAAATGGTAACGTGGAATTTTATAGTAGTGCTGGTTAGTTTTGGTTTTTAGTGATAGAATCACAGAATACATAAATACATGAATATATTATCGTCAGAGGTGGGCTGCACTTTCTTTAACAAAGGGTTCGCTGGTTGTGAGCGTGCGCGTGCTCTCTCGCTCGCTTCGCTTGCCCGCGCCCCTTTGGGAGAGAAACGGAGCTTCTAATTAGGACTCCTAATCAGCTCAGTCAGATCCGGTGAGAACAGCAGGGGTGGCATAGAATGCAGCTGGGACAGCCAACAAGCCAGAAAGTAAGTTATAAATGGATAGCATAGAACAGGGGCGGGGGGAGGAGGCGGGCCCAGCCAGCAATGCTTAGGGTTCGCCCGAACCCTTGTGACCATGCAGCAGCCCACCACTGATTATTGTCCTATATATTTCTGTGCATCTGTTGATTCAATAGTATACAAGTAGAATAAAAAAGTGTACATGTGGTATGTATACATTTGAGAAATCATTTTCCATACATTAAATTATACTTTAATAGTTAGGAGTCCTGGTGGCGCAGTGGACTAATTCACCGTAATTAAGATCAGCTGCTTGCAATTACTGCAAGTTCAAATCCCACCAGGCTCAAGGTTGACTCAGCCTTCCATCCTTTCTAAGGTAGGTGAAATGAGGACCCAGTTTGTGGGGGCAATAAGCTGACTTTGTATAAATATACAAATGTATGAAGGGTATTGCTTAACTCACTGTAAGCCGCCCTGAGTCTCCAGAGAAGGGCGGCATATAAATCAAATTTAAAAATAAAATAAAAAAATAGTATATTTAATAGTTATTATCACTATTTTTGCATAGTGAGTTGCATAGTGAGTTGGTGCAGCCTACATAATGGTAATTTAATTTATTATTACTATTTTTGGTTTCCTGAGTGCTTAAAAATATTATTTAAAATAGATTAAGTTAAAAAAAGTAATTACATTTATTCTTAAATGTTCCATTTTGAATAATTCAGATTATAATATCACAGCTTGGAAATACCTTCTTTAAATAATTTTCTCAACTTTACGCAGACATTAAAATTACTAAATGACTAAATATAAGTGGAATTGTTCCAGCACTTTATTTTTTTTAACCCTGAATTCAAGCCTTATTTATGCTTACTAGCTGTCCTTAAAATGCAGAGAAGCTATTCCATTTCAATTCTCATTTATTTCCAAAAGGTACAGTCTGCAATTCAGAAACATTGGCACCCAATAAAATATTCTTTGACAAAAGGAAATTGGTTTTGCTCTTTCATATGCAAACAAATGCAAGGTTGAAAAGGACTGGGGAATAGAAAGGAATCCGAATAATTGGGCAGAATGATTATCTGGGAAAAGGAGAAATGCAGATTTTTGAAATATAAATGTAGCACATTTTAATATGTTAGAAAAAGTCAAGGCTGAAAAATAATTCAGATCATTGTGCAGATCTGTTTCTTTATGAAGTTCGCTAAAACATAGAGGTCAGCAACTCAATCCCGCTGATGCTTTGGGGCCAATGATGCCACGAGATGGCACTTAAGAACCTCTTATTTTTAAAACCAACATGAAAAAAAAACACTATCAATCATAAAAAGTATGGGAAGTTATCTAGAGGGCATGTATTTATTTAATTTACTTTTTATTTAAAACATTTATATAGCCGATTGCTTGCTTGCTTTGCTTTGCTTGTTCGTTTGCTTGTTTAATATTCTTCCTTTATTATTTTTACAAATAACTCAAAGTGGTGAACATATCCAACATATCTTCCTTCTGCTCCCCCCCCCCCCAACAACAACCCTATGAGGTGGGTTAAGCTAAGAGAAACTGACTAACCCAATGTCACCCAGCTGGCTTTCGTGGCTAAGGCAGGACATGAATTCAAAGTTTTTTGTTTTCTAGCCTATTGCCACTGGACCAAACTGGTCCATTATATCAAACTCCTGGCAGCTCCCAATCATAGTGCCATAACAGAATTAAAGAATTGGAAGGGACCTTGGAGATCTTCTAGTCCAAGGGTCACCAAACTTTCGGACCTCAGGGACTCCTAAATTCATAACTTTCAATCCCACGGACCACTGATATGAATTAGTGACAGGATGAGGTCCTTCAGGCACTTAACGTGGCCGCCTGTTAGCAAAGAGAAGCGCCGGGGTCAACCCTACTTTTACTGTCCATTGTAGCTAGGAATCTCAAATATGACCAAGAACGAACGTTTTGTCTTGTAGCTAGCCCGGGCACTAGATTGCCCCCCCTTCCAAACTCTGTCTCTTGAGGAGCCCGGCTGAAGTTTCATGCACTGCTCACTTAAGCACCTGGACTCCCAAGAAGGAAAGTGGGGAGCTGGAGCTACTAAACAGGCAGCCAAGCTAAATGCCTGAAGGACCCCATCCCATCAGCAAGTGGGATTAATTGCTTTGGCAGGCCGTATCCGGCCCAGGAGCCATAGTTTGAGGATCCCTGACTTAGGGAAATATAAAAAATGCAAAAATGCAAAGATTTTTCTGCAGACCACCAAAATTTTCTTGCGGACCACCAGTAGTCCACGGACCATCAGTTGGTGACCGCTGTTCTAGTCCAACCCCCAGCTCAAGCAGGAAACCCTACACCATTTCAGACAAATGGTTGTCCAAACTCTTCTTAAAAACTTCCAGTGTTGGAGCATTCACAACTTCTGAAGGCCTGAGTGGCTCAGTAGACTAACGCACTGATTAACATTCAGCTGCCTGCAATTACTGCAAGTTCTAATCTCACCAGGCTCAAGGTTGACTCAGCCTTCCATCCTTCTGAGGTCGGTAAAAGGAGGACCCAGATTGTTGGGGCCAATATGCTGACTCTATAAACCCCTTAGAGAGGGCTGCAAAGCACTCTGAAGCGGTATATAAGTCTAAGTACCATTGCTATTATGGAACCCATTTTCTCCTGCCTACTCACTTTACTCACCTTCCATATCTCAATTTAAATTGTAGATCAAACTATTCCATGAATCTGATGAAATGAGCTGCAACTCACGCTGATGCCTTTTAATAAAATTTGCTAGTTAGAAAATGTGCTGCCAGACACCTGATTTTATGGGATTTGAGCGATCCATCCCTTGCTTCTAAGGTATTCAGACATTGTAATGTATTTTGGAATAAATAGGCCTCTGAATGGATATTTACTATTCCACCCACTAGAACTTTTAGAAGCAAACCAGGCTTCTCCTGTTGTAAATATTTGGAATGTTTGCCATTATTAGAAGAACAAGTTTTGTACTTGTTTAACATTTGCTGACTTTATATAGTTTAATAACTTTTTCGTGATCATTTCATCCCACACTCGAGAAAGCCAGCTGTCATTTAGTTCCATTTTTGGCATCTTTATTTTATGACAACCCTGCACCTACCCACATATACCTTTCTCCTGCATGTGCCTGAGATGAAATGAACACACTGCAGTTAAACTGTGAATAATTCCCAACTGACTTTGTCTTGTGAAAAATAAAACCTCTGACACTTGCATTAAATTCCTCTATTTTCATCTGTGATTGAAACTCTACACCAGTGTTGTTCAACCTTGGCAATTTTAATATATGTGGGACCTCAACTCCCAAAATTCTCCAGCCGGTTAGTATCATGTTTCCCCAAAAATAAGACCCTAACTTATATTTTTTTGAACCTCGAAATAAGCGCTTAGCCTTATTTCCGAGGAAGTCTTATTATTTTGGGGCCCGTGGAGCAAGATGGGGCTCCTCTTGCCATCTTACCTGATTTCCAGCTTTGTGTCCCTAACTCTAACCAGAGGAAATGGCGGGGACTGGATGCGCATGCATTTAAATATTTTTGGGGAGGGCTTATTTTTTGGGGGGGGGCTTATTTTAGCGCATGTGCTCAAAAGCCTGATTGGATTTATTATCCAGGGAGATCTTATTTTTGGGGAAACAGGGTAACAAAACTATGTTTAAGACAGACCTTTATTTTAATTTTGCTCTGCTACAACTGAGCTTTAGTTGTATTATTTATTTGATCTGTATGACTTAACAGATATTTTAAAAATTTAAGACATTGATTAACTGATTATGTGCCACCAAGTCATTGTCAACTCTTAGCAACTGCGGAGATTTTTCCATGAAAAATGTTAAAACACACATTTACATTAATATTAAAACTGATTAGCAAAAAGGGTGCTGGAAGAGTGGGTGTTTACAAACACCGAGGAAGGGTTTGCGAAATGCATCTTCTGTATGAGTAATAGTTTTTTGGCTTTTCTTAAATCTCTTTTTCTCTTTTTTAGAAGAGAAGTTGTGTTTTCACTGAGCAGAGATGCTTGTTAGGTGGCAATATGGGTACATTCTCAAGTAGAATAGTAAATTAATGGCATGGATTATACTGATGATAAAGCAATTTTTAATTAATCATAATAGTTGTGATGGAATAGAGAAAAATTGATTTATGAGATATGTAGAGTGTAAGGTATATGGTAACGTTCCCCAAAGGTGATGAATCTTATTTCATCACATTTTATTTGGTGTCAATGTTAAATGGGGAATTCTGTAGCTTCTGTCCAGAATGGAAAGAATGAATATAAGACAGAGTCAGCGCAAGAAATTATGCCTGCAAAAGTCAAGGATTCTGTTGGAGCACTAGCGGGGCATCTGCAGGGGAAGCAAGTTGTGTGACCCATGTCATGATGTCATTGTGGTTCTAATATATTGCTTAATATTCCCTAAGATCAGTTCACCCAACAGCCAATGAACAGTAGCAGAAATCTGGAACAGATTAGTTTGCACTGTCCTAAAGATGCTTTTTTCAGGAGGCACCTGGAGTTCTGAATCCTTTTAGAGGGTCATTGATGTGGATTACCAGCTGTCTGCAAGGGCTATAAATCCTTCCATTTCCCACTATCCTGTCAGAGCTGAAGAAGCTTCTTGGATGAGAAGCGAAATGTCTTCAAAAGAAAAAAGAAGGAAGTCCAGGTGCCTCCTGAAAAAAGCACCTTTAGGACAATCATGACTTGGATGACTGAGAATCTCTACAGACTATTAGTTTGCATTCTTTTCTATTCCCCTCCCCCCCCCAAAATAGTTGCTTCTTTCCCTTCTGTGAGACAAGTTGATGTTGTTGATCAGGGGTGTCAAACTTGCGCGCCGTGAGCCAGATGCGTCATGCACTGGCCACGCCCATGTCCAATTTAGAAAGGGGGGGAGTCACGATATGTCATGTGACCATTCCGTGATGAGTTTGATACCTCTGTTGTTAATTGATATTAGCAGGGAGAGAATCTGAGCAATAAAGCAGCTTAATCTTAGTTCAGATATCATTATTCCCTCTAAAGTAATTTACTATGTTTCAGCTGTAAACACTGAATCCAGAGAACCATCAGGTACAGTCTCAGCTGGTCCTTTGGTCGCTTTTTTTTTTTCTTCATTATTTCCAAATGTAATCCTCCTCGAGATAAGAAACCTTGTTACCTATTTTTATGAAAGCTACACGCAAGTCATCAATCACCAAATGTATTTCATCTTGCTTACCATAAATTGAGTTACACCCTTTACGCCGTATAAGGACTTGTCAGGTGTTCCTGAAATAAAAAGACAAATGAATCAGCAGCTTGGTGCCATAATCTATTTGCAGATGAAAAATTGGCATTTCGTAAACCATAGCACACTCTGGAGAGAGAGAGAGCTTTCGTATCTGCATGAAAAGAAAGGAGTTTGACCTTCTTTAAGCTGAGTATGGGTCACATTTCATAAGAAGGTTTCAGGAAGCTGTTCCAATTTCCCTAAGAATTGTAGTATATTTGAGCTGATCCCTCAAAAAATAAGACAGATCTCATTTAGTGACTGCTTCATTTAGTGATCATTGGCAGTTACAAAAAATAACTTGATAACCAATCCTACAGCCTCTGCAGGTTCATAAAGCAAAAGAAAGCTGAAGTAGAACTATGAAGTACAGTTGCAGCTTCACTTAGTAACCACTTAGCTTAACAACTGAATTTTTGATCCCAATTATGATTGCTAAACTAGGACTACCTTCAACATTCAAGTTATATATTTTTCTCCTAGCAGCATATACTGTTCTGGAATCAGTGTGACATAATTTTTAATGTAGTGGCATTATGATAAGATGTGATAAGATATTCAGCCCTGGAAACTCAATGGATAATTGAGCCAGCTACTCTCTCTTGGCCTAGCTTTCATCATTAGATTATTATTAGGAGTTGTCACTGTGTGTACATCTCAAGGTCTAGGAAGGAAGGTGGGACATAAATCTAATTATGATTTCTTCCTTGAAGTTCCTATTCCTTATTACACAAACTCAAACTATTTTCAAAGAGGTAAAAATAATTTTCCTTTGTCTTGGTAACATCCCAGCATCACCAAGTTGTCCTTGACAATCCTATTGAAGGCTGATTGTGGTCCCCAGTTAATGCTAACAATATACACAAAAATGTGAAATCACAGCTGCCAATTCTTTAGCTGATGTTGGCCTTCATATGCAGGTATTTGTAGTGACCGGTCAGGCACAGGAAACCAGGAGCCAGACAGAGTTCAAAAGCATTGGGAGCTTATTCCATACACAAGAATTTGATCTACTAATGGTCAAATTGGTGGCAGAATGGACTTCATGGAGGGCTGGACGTAGGTCTCTTTGTGACACCAGACTAATGAGGCATTTGACCCCGCCCTCAGGCTCAGCCTAGTCCTCTCCTACAGATCTTCTTCATCCAGACTCTTTATTATTATTATTATTTTTGTTTGCACAGTCAGCCATATGTTCAGACTGGATTTGGCATTTTTATCCACCTATCAGGTCTGATCAATTTAGTATTTCCAGATATCAAGGAAGCTCTTTAGGGCTTCACTCATGACTGGTATAACAACAGATTTAGTCTACCTCTTCAGGTAAGACCTGTCTGATATGGTTGCACCTGTTCAGCATAGCCCTTTGCACCATGAGAGCACATAGACCTCTCAACCATGATAAAATGCTGTGTCTTTGGTGGAGCAAAATATCCTTTGATATTATTGTTATTATTAAATTAATGCAACTACCTTAGATCCTTCTGAAGCAGTTATTCACGTCTATTTTCTTCTTCATATTTCTAAATGTTTTTTTTCAGTATTAAAAGAGGATTAAAAAAAAAAGTGGTGTAGACAAAGTTACAGAAAAATTCCATGCAGTTACATAGCCGGTTTCCCTAGCAGACACCATTCAGTCTGAGGAACAATGATTGCTGAATTGTTTGATCACAAAAGTCTGCTTTTAAGGGTTATTTTTTTCAACAGGATTGATGTAAAAGCATAATGTATGTGTAATATAAAACAATATAGCCACATTAAGTGTGCGTTTAATGCGGAAGTCAAAAAAATGACATTTTTTTCTCTTACAAGATATAATCGCTATCTATGTCTGTTTCCATGTTTTTAATCAATCTTCCTGAAGTCTGTTTGTGTTGCCTTTTTACATGTAATTCTGGTGCAGGCATGCTGATTAAAGGCAAACATACAAACACATGATTCAAATGTTTGCTTCCAATGTACAAAGAGGAGTCCCCTCCCCTCCTGTTTTCTACTGGCATTAAAACCTAAAGTGTGATTATAATAGTAATGCTGTGGGAGCCTACAAAGCAGAATGGTACATCACTATGCCCTGGTGTGTGCATGTAACATCTGTCTGCAACTCGTAAGCCAAATGTATCTTTTCCTAGGACCAGGCAGCAGCTGTGGCTAGCAATTGCACAGTCCCAGAAAAAGATGCAGCTATGTGAAGAAACTGCAGATCCTTACATGCATACCTGTGATGGTACAAAAGAAAGAATATAAGGGCAGTTTCTTAAGTGCTTCATTAGCTTCTTTCCTATGTATGCCTCAAATGGATTATTCTTGGAACTAACCGAGATATTAATAATGCATGAAGGTATCTAATTCTGCAAATCTGTCTGTAGATTGAAGAGGACACTGTAGCTCTTCTGGATCACAGTGACAGCGATGAGGAATTTGATCCAAGTACACTTCCAGATCCAGATGGATACAAAGATGACGAACAAGAAATTCTTCCAAAAAGCCACAGGTATTTTGTTGCATTGACATTTTAATTTGCTTTCCTTCTTTGTTTTGTTTTGCTTTCTTCTCCTCTAGTTTACCAGATTCTAAATGATCAGTCAAACTTACCTTCATTCTGCTGCAGTTAGATCAGTCAATTAGCTTAGACCCGTTATGGCGAACCTATGGCACGTGTGCCACAGGTGGCGTGCGGAGCCATATTTATGGCATGCGAGCATTGTCCTAGCTCAGCTCCAGCACGCATGCGCGTGCCGGCCACCTGATTTTCAGGCCTTCCGGGCCCACCGGAAGTCAGAAATGGGCTGTTTCCTGCCTCCAGAGGCCCTCTGGAGGGGTGGGGAAAGCCATTTTCTCCTTCCCCAGGCTCCTAGAAAGCCCCTGGAGCCTGGGAAGGGCAAAAAACAGACCTTCTAGCCCCACCGGAAGTCGGGAAATGGGGCATTTCCAGCCTCGGGGGGGAGGGCCATTTCCGGCCTCCCCAGGCTACAAGAAAGTCTCTGGAGCCTGGGGAGGGTGAAAAATGGGCCTACCTGGCCCACTGTGCTATTATGTGCCAAAAGCGCGGGGAGCACGGAGGGGGGGTGTCGCATGGGCGGGGCACATTGAATTATGGGTGTGGCACGCGCACACACAACACCCCCCTCCGCACTCCCCCTGCTTTTGGCACGCGACGGCAAAAAGGTTAGCCATCCCTGACTTAGACTATTCAAATATGGACAAGAGACTGCAGAATAGACCCTGGCTAATAATTTAAATCCATGGCTTTATTATCAAGCAGGTATACACACAGATAACACAAACGTTCGTGGTAAGAGGGATTCTGCGCATAAGCTGTATGTAGTTTGGCTCCCCCATGATCATGACTGTTGGACCCAAAGGATGCAAGAGAAGAGCTGCCAGGGCTTCCAAAGTTCTTTCACCTGGCTATCTGGCTTCTCCTTCTCCACTTCAAAAGAATCTGAGTGAATAGGAGGGTGGCAGTGCTGCCATTGCCAGCTGAGACCATGGCTGCTCATAGAGATACTTGAGACAGTGGTTAAGTAAATTCTGCCCCATTTTACAACCTTTCTTGCCACAGTTGTTAAGTGAATCACAGCAGTTGTTAATTTAGTAACCTGGTTGTTAAGCAAATCTGGCTCTTCCCCATTGCTTTTGCTTGTCAGGAGGTTACAAAGGGGGGGGGGGTCATGTGACCCCAGGACACTGCAATTGTCATTAAAATGAGTCAGTTGCCAAGTGTCTGAATTTTGATCACATGACCGTGGGGATGCTGCAAAGATTATAAGTGTGAAAAATGATCATAAGTCACTTTTTTCAGTGCTGTTGTAACTTCAAACAACCACTAAAGGAACTGTTGTAAATCAAGGACTACCTTTACAGTGGAGGAAAAGGCATAGCCCCTGCTTCCCTTCGGCTTCCCTTCTTCTGTTGTCACTTGTTTTGTGGCCCCTGGAAACACAAGAGAAATCCCAGGACTTCCTATGGGGATTTTTAAAAAAGCATGAGAATGGACAGAATTCAAGTCCCATTCCTTGTTTTCATGCAAGGCATGCCCAACCCTCTGTAAAAAAGATTTGTGAAGTAGTCATAGTTTTCCAACTTTTTCACTGCCTCACAGATACCGCTGGGTCTGCCCCAGTGCCTTATAGGGTGACCAAAGATGTCCACTCACCCAATTTGTTCACACATGCTTTTAATATAGTGAAGTAAGTTAAATGTATGGTTTTGTTTTTTTAAAAAAATAATTACTTATGTAGTTTAGTTTACACAGGATTAACAAGACAATCTTTAATGTTAGCGAAAAAGAAATATACAAAAATACAAATACAAACCAAGAAAAAACAGAAACTATTTTTTTTCTTTAGGATATATGTAATGAAAGGAAGAAAATTCGACTTTGTACTAATGATGTTGGGAAAAGGTTGACATTTTGTCTTGGTTAGAGGAAGCTTTATAAAAAGTCTTTTCAACCCACAGGTGGCAAATTTTTTCCTTATCTCATCCCTTAAGGGATGAAAGATATGTATAATCCACTATTTTATATCTGCTATTTAACAAATCACCTTTAAGCCACATCCCTTCACAAGCTTATGGATGAAATGAATTTTTCATGTATCTGGTGTCATTTATTGTATTGCTTGTTTAAGGCATTCATAATGTTAAATAAGAAGGTGGGGAAAGGCACAGGGGACAGTAGCAGCAGAGCTAAATATTCATCAGGCAAGTTAAATTGAATTTTTAATATCTCTAGTACCTCAACTGTGTTGAAAAGGAATGTCGATTTGGTACAAAACTCTGATCAGTCTTTTCATTACTTCAATTAATCTCTTACATACTTGGCTGTTCTTCTTAGTTCTCACTTCTAAATGGAATATGCAGTTCAGCGGTTTCAAGATGTCATTTTTTTTCTCAGGCTGAATTCCTAACCATAACTTTTGCTAAGTAGATATTTTTTAATTATAGTCAGTAATTGAATTTATCGTTTAATGAATATTTGGGGGAAACATTGTGATTTGAAGGTTGATGCTAACCATTTCCACTGATGAAATGGTTTAAAAATGCCTTCAGTTTCTCATTTAAGATGAGCCATTTTTGATATTCAAGGCCTCATACAGCCTTGTAAACATTTTATCTTCATTGTATAGTTAACTGTAATGTACCTATAGTTAAAGAGAGAAGAATTAGAAAAGGATTTTAGCCAACCAGATAACTCAATTTGCTGTACAACCTGCAGTAGGATCCAAAGTGGCATAGGAGAAAAACTAAAGCTGCACCATGTCCAGAACTGTTTACATATCCATACAATTAAAACTTATAAAAGTTTATTTTACCTAATATCTGAGAGCTCATTGGCAGAATCGGGGCCATCGATATCTTGTGGATATTTAGTTTTATAGGGAAGGTGCATTGACATAGAAGGCATTTTTCCTGGGTGCTAAGATGACATTGTATAATAAAAGTGACATGAACATGTCCACCCTGTTGAGTCTTGGAGAGAGATGGTCTCACAAACAATCCAAACTTATTTATGGAGGTCAAGGTATACTCAGAACCAATTGCCCATGCCATTGCATTCTGGATCAGTTATAACTTCTGAGAACTTTTCAAGGCAGCCCTATTCAAAACTAATTATGGGAAACCCTCTACCCCCCACATCTTCGGGCACTGAGAAAAAACTTGATAGCATCACTTGGTCATCTAAGACTAGAGTAGCATAACTGGATATTATCAATATATTGATGATATCTAACCCCAAGCCAACAAATAAACTTTGACTAGTGACTTTGTGTAGATGTTAAACAGGAACGAGGGGAATGTTGACCCCAGAAACCCCACATAAAACTGAGAGCTGTAATTAGACCTCTCTTCCCCTCTGAGTGGTCTAGAAGGATACCACAATTAAAATGATTTTTATGAAGCCAGTGTTATTAGTTGCTTTGGTTCTCTTAGATCAGTGTTTCTCAACCTTGGAAGCTTGAAGATGGGTGG
>WNWU01000016.1:900572-917957 GCA_012654045.1 Ptyas mucosa
TTCCTTCCTTCCTTCCTTCCTTCCTTCCTTCCTTCCTTCCTTCCTTCTCTTCCTTCTGTAGAAAGTTAGCATCCCTCGCTCCCCTAGAAGAATCAAATATTAAAATATTAAAAAGGCAGAATATAATATTTCCCTGGAAACATGTTTCTTTTTACAGGCAGGAAGCAGACTCACTCTTAATAGCCCCCTGCAGATGTCAGCACTTAAGAGATAAAGAGATAGCTAGCCCTATTCATAAGCAAATTCCCTGCAGCAAGATCTGAACAAAAGTAAGATTAGCCCTCAGCCATAATAGGAACTACCCAATACCCTTTCAGAACCCAAGCTCCTTCACTTCATCATCTCAGTTGCACCACATCCTCCAAGCTTCAATCAAACCTGGGACAACCTACAGAGCCAGCTATGACCCCTACAACAGCCAATAGAATACATGCTCTTGCACAGGAACAGGAAGCTCAAGTCCAAAGCCCAAGAGAAGGTATAAATACCCCCTCACTCTCAACTCCATGTAGTCAGTTGCCCAGAACCCATATGCTTGGTGGTTCTGCATCACCATTAAACTATCTTTCCAATCAGCCTCCATGTTTCCAGTGTCTTTCTCCCTCGCTTGGAACTGAACCAGATGGATATTTCTTCCAACACTTCCTTTAGCTCTCTCTAGAGTCTAACTTTTATAATCCCATTATCTTCTTATGACTAGTAAAAAGGGTAAACAATGCCACTTTCTTATGAGAGGAATTCTTCCAATAAAATTAAAATTATAATTCCAAATCCATCTGAGCCTCTAACGTATCATTAAACTTTCGAAATATCATATTCTAAGCACCCGTTGCTGTTTAATCCAGAAAGTTACATTTTTCAAAAACATTTGTGTTAGATCAGGCGCAGGAAAGAAGACAAGACCAGCGGGGTCTGCTCAACAAGTTTTATTCAGCTCTTAAACTAAGTCAGAACAGACGAACGGCTGTGCTGCCGGAGCCCTTTTTATAGCGCTCCGGCAGACCAGCCGTCCAATGACAGCGGTTTAACTTTCCCGCCCGGAGGATTAACCAATCCCCGGCCGGATGTCCTTATAAGGACATAACACTCCTCCTCTCCTAGATGAAAAAATAGTTCAGTCCGTGTCAGTCAACAGACGTAGTCACGCAGGTAGGCGGGACGTCTGGAAGCCCTGCTCGACCTGCGCAGTTCATTCTGTTCTCCGTCGTCCGTCTGGAAGGTGGCTGCTCCGGTGTCCTCCGACCCTCGCCCCTGGGATGCCTGCCGCTGGGTCGTTGAAGGTGCCGGCCCTGTCCGTGCGCCTCCGGCCTTGCTGCTGGGCTGCGAAGTGGTCGTTGCAGGTACCGGCTCCGGCGTGCCGCCTCCCGACCCGCTGGTGGAATATATCTGCTGGTCCGGTTGGCCTCTTCCCTGTCCTGGGTGTCGCCCGTCGTGGACCGGTAAGTCCCTTGGTTTTTTTACACTTTTTTCAAATTGTCCGTATTTTTTAGACTTGTGTTGGTCGACCCTGTCTGGGTGGTGCAGGTCGACCTGGTCGGGTCGTTGTTGCTTGGGACGGGGGTCTGTTGGGCGGAGGATTTCAGACGGGTGGTGTAGTTCTTGCATGCAGGGGTGTTGTAGTCCTCCCTCACCGGGTTGTTGTTGGCCCTCTCGGTTGGGCATGTCCCGGTCTACTGGCGTTCCCTGGAGTTCCCTGCCGTCGGGGTGGCGTTGGGTCGCCTTGCCGGGGAGGCGTGAGTTCTCGCTGCCGTGGAGTCCCCTGTCTACTCGGCAGTTGCAGTACGGTAGCTGGTCTGCTGGCTTGCCGGTCATGTTGTGGTTGTACGGCCCTTCCTCGACTGGGTGTTGCAGGGCTACCTCGCAAGGGTGGTGTTGTCCTGCCCTGCCCGGGTGGCGTTGCCCTACCTCGTCGGGGTGGTTTTGGCCTGCCCTGTAGGGGTGTTGTTGTCCTACCTCGTCGGGGTGGTTTTGGCCTGCCTTGTAGGGATGTTGTTGTCCTACCTCGTCAGGGTGGTTTTGGCCTGCCCTGTAGGGGTGTTGTTGTCCTACCTCGTCGGGGTGGTTTTGGCCTGCCTTGTAGGGATGTTGTTGTCCTACCTCGTCAGGGTGGTTTTCGCCATCCCCTTCCCACCGCTTCCGGAGTTGGTCGATGTGACGTCTACAGACCACTCCGTCTTGCAGTTCGACAGTGTAGGACTTCGGGCCGGTTGAGCTCTCGATCCTTCCTTTAAGCCATTTCGGCAGGCCGTGGAAATTAAGCGCGAAAACCGGATCTCCTGCGGAGAAGGCTCGGAGGGGGCGGCTCGCGGTTGCGGAGATCTCGGAGTGGTACAGGGGGTGAAGACGGTCCAGGGGTGACCTCAGCTTCCTGCCCATCAGCATTTCGGCCGGGCTCTTTCTAGTGGTGGCATGCGGCGTAATGTGCTGGATCAAGAGGAAGTTGTCGATCTTCTCTTGCCAATCGCCCGGCCCCATCCTGGCAAGGGCCTCTTTAGTGAACCTCACCATCCTCTCGGCTTGTCCGTTGCCAGCCGGTCTGTAGGGGGCAGAGAGGGCATGGCGGATGCCCAAACTGGCCAGGAACTCTTCCATTGGTTTCGAGGTCAGCTGCGGGCCGTTGTCGGAAACAAGGATGTCCGGCAGCCCGTGGGTAGCGAATAGTCGCCGGAGGGCTCTAATAGTGACTTCAGTAGTGATGGATGCCAGGGGAATGACCTCAAGCCACTTGGAAAAGGCATCCACCACTATTAGCAGGAACTTCCCTTGCATCGGGCCCGCAAAGTCTATGTGTATTCGCGCCCACGGGTTGCTTGGTGTTTCCCATTCCGCAACAGGCGTTTGCGGAGGGGCGGGGCGGACTTCTTGGCACGGATCACATCTGGAGACCCAGTTCTCAATGTCTTTGTCCAGTGATGGCCACCAGACGTAGCTCCGTGCCAGTCCCTTCATGCGCACGATGCCAGGGTGCCCCTTGTGCAAAGTCTCCAATGTCTTTAGGCGCAAAGCCTGGGGAACCACAACCCTGTCACCCCACAGTAGGCAGCCCTTCATGGTTGACAGTTCCTGCTGCCTCTTTGCAAACGGCTTGAAGTCGTCGGTCATCGGTTCTGCAGGCCAGCCGCGCAGCACCCAAGACATCACTTGCTTCAAAGTCCGGTCTTTCCGGGTTACTGCCGCGACGTCTGCGGATGTGACTGGGCAAGCCAGGTCGCCATCGATGTGATGCAGTCCCAGGGTGGGGGCTGGGTCCTCCACTAAGTCCCTTGACGGGCATCTGCTCAAGGCGTCAGCGTTGCAGATGTTACTGCCCGGCCTGTGGCAAAGTTCGTAAGAGTACCCGGCCAAAAAAATTGCCCAGCGTGTCATCCTGGGTGATGAATAGTTAGGTGTAGGCTTGCTTCCCGACAGGAGACCTAACAGGGGCTTGTGGTCTGTGATGACCGTGAACCTCCGCCCGTATAGGTACTCGTGGAAGCGCTTGATGCCCGCAACGATGGCCAGGGCCTCTTTGTCCAATTGGCTGTAATTTCTCTCGGCGCTGGACAGCGTCTTTGAGAAGTAGGCGATGGGGGCTTCCTTCCCGTCCGGGAACTGATGGCTGAGGACTGCTCCGACGCCGTAGGGGGATGCGTCGCAAGTCAATAGCAGGGGGAGCGTCTCGTGGTATTGGATGAGGACACTCTCAGAAGAAAGTAGGTTCTTGACAGCTCTGAATGCTGCGTCCTCTTCCTTCCCCCACCTCCAGGAAACCGCCTTCCCCAGCAAGCGATGGAGCGGTTCAGCCACAGAGGCTTTCTGTTTCAGGAAAACACTGTAAAAATTCAGTAGTCCCAGAAACGCCTGAAGCTCCGTCTTGTTTTGGGGGGCTGGAGCTTCATGGATAGCCCTAACCTTAGATTTGGTGGGGTGAATGCCGTTCTTATCAATGAGATAACCCAGGAACTCGACTTCCTGGACCCCGATGATGCACTTGTCTCTCCTGACTCTCAAACCCTTCTCCTTGAAACGCTGTAAAACCATGCGCAGTCGCTCAAGTAGTTGGGTTTTGGAGTGGCCGGAGATCAAGACATCATCGAAGTAAGGGACCGCCCCTGGAATGCCTTGAAGAAGGCGTTCCATAAAAGATTGAAAAATACCTGGGGCTGCGCTGACCCCAAATTGGAGGCGCGTGCATTTAAATGCCCCTCTATGCGTGACAATGGTTTGTGCCTCCGCAGTTTTTTCATCCACTGGCAATTGCTGGTAAGCTTGGGCCAGGTCCAATTTTGCGAATATTGATCCGCTCCCAAGTGAGTGCAGCAGATGTTGCACCACTGGAACCGGATATGCGCTCTGCTGGAGGGCCTTATTTATGGAACACTTATAGTCGGCGCAGATGCGCACAGACCCATCATGCTTCATCGGGGTCACAATGGGGGTCTCCCATGCAGCATGATCGATCGGTTCCAGGACCCCCTGGGCGACAAGCTTATCTATCTGGGCGTCGACCTTGGGCCTCAGGGCGAACGGAACCCTGCGGGGCTTAAGCCTAATTGGGGTGACATTTTTGTCCAAATTGAAGGAAATGGGTTTTCCCACAAATTTCCCCAGCTTACCATCGAAGACTTCCTTGAACTCTTCGATGATGGCGTCGAGTTCGTCCCTACGGATTTGGTGGATCCCGCTGATAGACAGCCCCAATGGCTCGAACCACTCCATCCCCAGCAGGCTCGGGCGGTTTCGCCCCACGACAGTGATGGGTAGGACGCCCTGGAAGTCGTGGTAGGTGACCCGGAGCGAAGTCCTCCCCAGGATCTCAACAGGGTTGCCGCCGAAATCGACAAGACGGGCTCGTAGGGGCTTGAGGTCTTTCCTCGAGATGCCCGGTTTCAGGCGCTTTAACTGGTGCCAGTCCATGATGGAGTAGTTCGATCCCGAATCAACCTCCATAGAGCAGGGTGTTCCCTCCACGATCACGGTGGCATGGAACTTTGCGGCCGCATCGTCAATGGTGTGGATGCCGGAGGACAGCTGCTCGGTTCTGACCGCCGCGTAGCCGCCGCCTCGTTGCTGAGACTTGACAGAGGACCGTTTGGATGGTCTCTGGTTGTCTTGCCGTTTCCCGCCCCAGCCGGGGGGAAACGGACCCGGGGTAGGTGCTTCGGCCCTGCAGGCTTCAGCGATGTGCCCCCGCTTGTTGCAGCGTCGGCAGACAGCGTCTCTCCAACGGCACTTGGCTCTGGCATGGCTTCCTTTGCAGCTGCCGCAGGGCTCGATCCGGGCGCCATCTTGTTTGCGCTCGCGACGGTTTTGGCGGGAAACCTTGTGAACGGCCATTTCGTCGTCGGAGCAGGAGCTGGTAGACGACTCCTCAGACGAGCTCTTGGGTTGGCGGTGCAATTTGTGCACCCCTTTAGCCCTACTCATGGCGGCAGCCGCTTTTTCTGAGATCTCGGCTGCGATTGCCTCCTCAACGACGTCTTTCAACGCAATCTTCTTTCGGCTGAGGAACTTACGTTGCAGTCCAATGTCCCTCATGCCGAAAACAATGCGGTCTCTGATGGCGTTCTCAACGTTGTCAAACTCGCAGTTTGACGCGAGTTGCCGCAGAGCTGCCACAAAGTCCTTGATGGGCTCCCCTTCCAACTGATTCCTTTGCTGAAAGGTGAATCTGTTGGCAATGGGAGTTCCAGTGGGAGCGTAGTGCTCCTTCAGCACGTCTTGCAGATCGGCCCAAGACATCTCCTCGATGTTCCTTGGGGACACGAGGTCGATGGCCATCTCAAGCACCTCGGAGCCGCAATGCGCTAGGAACAGGGCTCGTTTCCGTTCATCGGAGAGGTCTTGATAGTTGTTTCCCCGCAGAAACTGGCGGAAACGAACCAGATAGGAGGTCCATTTCTCCACTCTGGGGTCGAATTTGGAGATCGGAGCCATCGCGGCTTGTGACGCCTCCATCTTCAGTGACTTCAGCTCAGTGAGAAAACTCTCGATGAGTGACTTAGCTCCGCGTGGCGGTTCTTTTCAAATCCTTCGTCGCCAGTGTTAGATCAGGCGCAGGAAAGAAGACAAGACCAGCGGGGTCTGCTCAACAAGTTTTATTCAGCTCTTAAACTAAGTCAGAACAGACGAACGGCTGTGCTGCCGGAGCCCTTTTTATAGCGCTCCGGCAGACCAGCCGTCCAATGACAGCGGTTTAACTTTCCCGCCCGGAGGATTAACCAATCCCCGGCCGGATGTCCTTATAAGGACATAACAATTTGTATTTAAAAAAATCTTTCTCTCAGGAGAAGGCAACCCACCTACCAAACACGGTATAATTTATCACTTAGAAAGGTCTTAATCCCTCTAAAGCAATGGAAGGGGGGGGGGATGCTGCAAATCCTAAGTGATTAAGACTTGAGGCTGAGTCAAGTTTAATTTCCTTTAAAAAGGCTTTGTTAACAACTGTTGAGCAAAGATGATTATTCCCTCAACTCCTAGCCGTACAACCCAGAAGCAAACCGCTAACAGTGATTCCTGTGGTTTACTAGTGAAGTGTTGCTATAAGGAGTCATGTGGGTATTTCAATGATCTCTCTTTAATCCGGAGAAGATTGGCCAGCCAGGATCTTAATCCCACACAGATCTCTGTCATAACGCTATCCCATTGCAAGTGACACCTAGCTCACCATAGCTTTCACCTGGGAGTCACTTTTCCACATCTTAGCTTGATACCTTGTTGACTGAAAGGAGATCATGAGCTTATCTCTGGCTTGGGATAACTTTTAACAAGCATATTAGATGTGATGATCCAAACAGCTGCTATCTTGCTGAATCAAGCTACAATCTGCCACACTGTGCCAAGAACACATAACAGAAGGAAAAGAAAGCTAATAAAAGTGGGATCCAACAATCTTCTAGTTGAGAAAAAAATAATCTGCCCCTTTCAGCCATGTTGCATCTTTCTTGTGTGTAATACATTTTAGGATTGCAAAAATCCATGTGTCTACTAAATACTATGTTGTGATTCCTTGGATTTTGCAACTCGGACATAATAGCCCTATTCCTGTTCCCCCTGCTACCCAATCAGATGTAGAATGTAAATATGAGGCCATCTTGTGGCAGATCAACATGCTTTTGGAGCTTTCTGTGTATCTTGAGAGTAGTGATAATAAAAAATTTGGTTCCAGTAAAGATAAGGTAAAAGTTTCCCTGTCCAATCATGTCCAACTCTAAGACTCAGCTTCTTGGCCAAGGAAGCCAACATTGTCCATGGCCACGTAGCCAATGTGGCAATACACCAAAAGTTCACAGAATGGCATCATCTTCCCACTGGAGTGGTACCTATTCATCTACCAGCATTTGCATGCTTTCAAATTACTAGATGGGCAGGAGTCTGGACAAGGAATGGGAGCTCATCCCATTGAACAACTCTCAGGTCTTGAACCCGGACCAGCTGACAAGCTCAGCGTCTTTAACTGCTGAGCCATCGCTGAGCCACTAATGGTTGTTGAAAAATAATACTTGAAAGTAGATCAGTCAGGAATTATTTTCTATTTATTTATTGAGTTGATTTGGCACTGTCGAACTCCAGAACAACCTGGGGCAATTCGCAATACAATAAATAGAATAAAACCAATACAACAAGAACAAAAATATACAAAACAAGAGCTACTCTAGAAAAGAGGAGAAAAAACAAGATGATGAATCCAGCAAAGCACACAGAACTATATTCCTTATATCCAGTGAGGAACTCCACCTATTGTAGCTCAAGGCCTGGGAGAACAGTTGGGTTTTTAAGGCCCTCCTGAATGCCATGGGGGTGGGAGTCTCATGGATCTCAGGATGAAGGTCATTCCAGGGGCAGATGCTGTGATGGAGAACATGCACTTCCTGGATCCTTGATTGAAGATGCTTTTTTGGTTAAAGGAACTTGGAGTATGCCAAGCTTGTCTGCTCATAATTTACAGAACAACTACAGAGAATATGTATAATAATGCCACATATATGTATAATTTGTATATTATACAGTATGTATATAAGATAATATATTATATAAGATTATATAACATTATTACTATATTATATAATATTATATAATATATATATTAGATGTATATATGTATATGAATATGTATAATAATATAATAAACTACAGAAAATATGTATAATAATGCCACGTAACGGGGTGAGCTCCTGTTACTTGTCCCAGCTTCTGCCAGCCTAGCAGTTCGAAAGCAAGTTAAAAAATGCAAGTAGAAAAATAGGGATCACCTTTGGTGGGAAGGTAACAGCGTTCCATGAGCCTTCGGTGTTTAGTCATGCCGGCCACATAACCACGGAGTTGTCTTCAGACAGTGCTGGCTCTTTGGCTTTGAAATGGAGATGAGCATCGCCCCTTAGAGTCAGGAACAACTGACTATGTGTAAGGGGAACCTTTACCTTTACCTTACAGAGAATATTATGATTATTGATCAGAAATTCTTGAGCTAACCTTGTTTCAGCTCTTTGAAGTAGGCCAAAGAAGGAAACCAAAGTTATGCTTACTAAAACTACTTTTATTAAAGATTACAATCCCAAAATCTTGCATGTCTGAAAGCACCTCTTTCTTTCTATCAACAAGGGAACTTGAAAGGGGCAAATCTGAAATGTTTTCTTGATTTACATTTCTGCTTTGGATTCAGATTTCTCTTCTCTAATTGTTGTCTTCGTTGTAGTTCATCCTCCTGTTCCCCAAGCCATTACATTTTGTGTTTAAAGATATCCTTTTCATTACGTCTTTGCACATGCTGGCTCTCAGCCCTGTTTATTAGATGTCAGAATTCTAGAAAAGATAAACTTTACTGCACGAGAATACACAGAGTCATGTAAGAAGAGACTTGGGGTATTAGCTGTTTAGTTCAATACGTCAATTTCCAAGATCATTGAAATTAATTGATATTAATTAGGTCTGGTATCGGTGTTTAAGGCAGCTCAGAAGTTAGTAATCAGCCACAAAAATGCTATCAGCATTGATAGCAATATTTACCATGAATTCCTGTGATAGCCATCACCACTTCAGATGGCAGTAAATTCTTCAAGTTTGCACCTTCTGTAAAATATGTTTTATTTGTCCTGGATCTTCCCACATTTAGTTTCAGTGATTTCACATGCATATTAACATTATGTAACACCCCAGCTGTTAAATAAACATAAAAAAAAATTAAGGAATTGAAAATAAGAATTCAAATGCATTTGGATCATAAGAAGGGCTGAGCGCCAAAGAATTGAGGCCTTTGAACTATGGTGCTGGAAAAGACTCCTGCGAGTCCCTCGGACTGCAAGGCGATCAAACAGGTCAGTCCTAGAAGAGATCAACCCTGACTGCTCATTAGAAGGCCAGATCCTGAAGATGAAACTCAAATACTTTGGCCACCTAATGAGAAGGAAGGACTCACTGGAGAAGAGCCTAATGCTGGGAAAGATTGAGGGCAAAAGAAGAAGGGGACGACAGAGAATGAGGTGGCTGGATGGAGTCACTGAAGCAGTCGGCGTGAGCTTAAATGGACTCCAGAGGATGGTAGAGGACAGGAAGGCCTGGAGGAACGTTGTCCATGGGGTCGTGATGTGTCGGACACGACTTCGCAACTAACAACAACAATAACAACAAATGCATATGCATGGGGTTAATATTCTCTGATAAATGTGCTTCAGGATTTGTTTTTATTACCTTAGTGCAAAAGAACATTACGGGAATCAATCCTAAACTGAGCTTTAAAAAATAAATCTTAAAGATTGTACATATGCACACACATTTAAAAATATTTTTCATAATATCAGACCATAAAGCTTAAAGAAATCTGATTAATTTTCTATATTAGTGGGGAATTTCTTTCATTTTGCTCTCCTTGAATCAAGAAAACCTAGATTCATCTGTTCTAACTACACTGCGGGGCAGCAGAAGCTTTTTTCCCATTAATATAAAGTATTTGGTGATCCTATTGGGCAAAAGGTTCACAATACAAAAATAACCAGAGTACCACTCTTTTGTTTCACTAACCACTTTCAAATTGTATCAGCCAAAGGGGTGGGATGTCCTTTTTTGGGGGGGGAGTGAAAGGTTGAAAGGCTATCCACCTGAATAACCACAGGTGGCTGCGTAAAGAGACATAAGGTACAATGAATTACTGTATATACTCGAGTATAAGCCTAGTTTTTCAGCACATTTTTAATGCTGAAAAAAGCCTCCCTCGGCTTATATTCGAATGAGGAAAAAATTACTTTTTTCCTGCAACCCGTTTTGGCTTCCAGGGGCTGCAGGGAGGCTTGCTAAGGCCAAACTGAGGCGTGGGGGTGTGTGGCACCACCTCCCCGGTGCCCCGTTTTGGCTTCTAGAGACTGCAAGGAGGCTTGCTAAGGCCAAAAAGAAAGAGAGAGAAGAAAGAAAGAAAGAGACAAAGAAAGAAAGAAAGAGGGGGGAAAAAAAGAAAGGGAGAGAGAGAAAGAGAGAGAGAATGCAGGTATCTCTTAACAGAGGCTTGAACTTGCCTGAAATTAGATCAAGCCCTACATCACTTAACCCAATGTATCAGATTAAATTGTTATTGAATTATTTTTGATATATATACTACATTCTCTTGTGTAATTTAGTTATAGTGTAGTTTACAATATGCACTTACAGAGCTAGTTTACTGTTTTTCTTTGAAATAAATATTCAAAAATATTTAACCTACTGATGCCTCAATTAATGTAATTTTATTGGTATCTATTTTTATTTTGAAATTTACCAGTAGCTGTTGCATTTCCCACCCTAGGCTTATACTTGAGTCAAAAAGTTTTCCCAGTTTTTTGTGGTAAAATTAGGTTCCTCGGCTTATATTCGGGTCGGCTTGTACTCGAGTATTACAATTTAAATTCATCTCACTAAACCAGGTAAAACTGCACCCTTAAAATCTAAGTAGCTGCTTTCATAGAGCATTTCAAAGGTCCCAATTTTATTCTTAGTTTGAGTTTGAAATGGACCTTGGATTGGGTAGCTCTTCAAACAGAAAGACCTTGAGTTGGAAATTTGTAAAGTTGGAAAGAGCCGTTTTACTCACAGAATGCAACCAGTGTATAGTACACCAGTGGTGGAATTCAAATATTTTTACTACTGATTCTGTGGGCGTGGCTTGGTGGGCATGGCAGGGGAAGGATCCTACAAAATCCCCATTCCCTCCCCACTCCAGGAGAAGGATCCTGCAAAATCCCCATTCCCACTCCACTCCAGGGGAAGGATCCTGCAAAATCCCAATTCCCTCCCCAATCCTGGGGGAAGGATATTGCAAAATCTCCATTCCCACCCCACTCTGGGGCCATCCAGAGGTGGTATTTACTGGTTCTCAGAACTACTCAAAATTTCCGCTACTGGTTCTTCAGAACCTACTGGATTTCACCCCTGCATGACACCCCTGATGATTGTCTCACTTCTGCTTGAACACACTGAAGGAACAAAAGTCCTCCATCACTCTAGGTAATTGTTAAATCCATTGTTAAACTGCCCTTACTGTTAAAAAAAACCCGTGTTCCTAACTTTTAGCCAGAATTTTCTTTCTTATACATTAAGGCCATCTATATCTTGCACTTTGAAGCAATATAGAATAATTTTTTGAATTTCTTTCTGTGATGGCCTTATGAAGGGCTAACATATCCCTTCTCTGCCATATGTTCTATCCTGAGGTGTAGTTTTGAATCATCTGATTATCCTCCCCTAAGACATTTTATCTAATACAGGTAGTCCTTGACTTACAACCACAACTGGGATCACACCCAATTTTATGACCTTTTGCCATGGTTCTCAAGTGAATTACTGCAGTTGTTAAAATGAATCATGCAGTTATTAAGACAATCCAACTTCCCCAATTGATTTTGCTTGTCAGAACCCAGCGGGAAAGATGGCAAATGGTGATCACATGACCTCGGGACACCACAACTGTTGTAAATACATGACAACTGCCAAGTCTCTGAATTTTGATCACATGAGATGGGAAAGCTGTGATGGCCGTATGCAGAGGTGGGCTGCAACCGGTTTAACAATTGATTCTGTGAGCTTGAGCTTTGCACCCGCACACACACACTTCACGCTTGCCTAACGCGCTTGCGCACAGCCTTCAAAATACAGCAATTTGAAGCTCAGCTGCTTACCTTCTAAGGCAGCCCCAGTAAGTAGAACAGCAGAGTCACGGAAATTAGCTGTGCCGTGAGAATCAGCTGAGCCAGAAAGAAGAAAATATAGGACAAGATAGGGCAGGGGTGGGCGGGCAGGGACAGCTGATCATCAGAACTACCGGTTCGCCTGAACCAGTCCAAACCGGCAGCAGCCCACCGCTGGCCATATGTGCAAGGACCGGTTGAAAGTAACTTTCTTCAGTGCTGTGGTAACTTTGAAGAGTCATTAAACAAATGGTTGATGGTTAAGGGCTATCTGTATTTAGTTGGCATTTGTCTAATTGTAACTCAAAACCCTTATGTTGTGCCCTGTACAAAACAAAACTTGATCATCTTATACAGGGATGGAATTCACTTACTTTCACTACCAGTTCGCAAATGTGAGCACATGCGTGCCTTCTACATGGATGCACAGCGCCTTCTATACATGCACAGAGCCTTCTGCGCATGCGCAGAGGGTAAAAAACGGGATGTGATGACGTCCGGGTGGGTGGTTGGAGCCTCCCGCCGCCGTTGCTACCGGATCGCGTGATCCAGATAGAACCGGCTGAATTTCACCACTGATCTTGTAAGGTTTTTTCACAGAGTAAATTGTATAGAGAACAGTCAGATGGATAACCTGGATTAAGAAGCAGCAGAGGCACAGAATGAGACAACTCATCACAGCCAACTTGCAGCAGCCAACTCACCACGGCCAACCCACCATGGCCAACTGACCATGGCCAACTCGCCATGGTTCAATTTAACAATTCAAGTTATTTTTTAAAAATAAATTAAAAAATAATTTTAATTTTGTCATTCACATTTCATTCTGACCCTCCTTTTTCATCCTTTAATGATTCTATTCCACTATTTCTTTAATATTAGTGTAATTCTTGTCAAGCAGTGAGTTGGCCCGGGGCGACTTAGCTGTGGTGAGTTGGCCCATGGTGAGTTGGCTGCGGCAAACAAGATCCTATTGATAGCATCCAATGGTTAATGAAAGAAGAGAAAAAGTCCAAAAAGTCATATATTTATGCTTTATTGACTATACAAAGATCTGTGAGTAGACAATATCAGATTTAAATGTATTGGTGCACTGGACCATCTTATCTGTCTACTGTAGAACTTGTATGATATTCTAGAAGCAAGAATTCAGATGGAGTATAGAGCAACAAAGTGATTCAAATTCAGGAAAGAAGCATCAAAGTTGTATATCATTACCATGTTTATTTAATTTATATGTGCAACGTATTCTGTGAAATGGGGAAGTAGAAGTAATAAATGTGGGAGATAAAAATGCTGGGAGACTAACAATCTCAGCTATACTGTCACTTTGGTGACTGGAAATGAAGAAGATCTAAGGAATCTCCTTTTGAGGGTTAAAAGAAGACAAAAAGCTGATCTGCTGGTTAATGTAATCAATCAATCAATCAATCAATCAATCAGAAAAGCCAACCCAATGCAAATAAGCAGAAAAGAAGATAAAGTAGTTACAGAGTTTATCTTCCTAAACGTAAGTATTCAGGATGGTGAATGTAACCCTGAAATAAAGGCATCTGCTAATTAAGAAAAGAACTCAACAACTATTAAAAATGCAGAGACATCACATTGACAAGGGTGTAGATTCTCCAGGCTATGATCCCCCCCCATTTGTAACATATGGTTGTGAAAAATGCACCATCCATCCTTGAATAAAAGTTGAATTGTGAATTCAATTGTGGTAAATTGTAGCGCTACAGAAAATTGTTGAGAATTTTGAGCAGCGAGAATAAATCTTTCTGTAAAAGATGAAGGAAAACCTGGCTGCTCACTGGAATAATGAAGCCAGTTCTTAAAATAGTCTGGACACCTGTAATGTGAAGGCAAGAGATATTCAAGTAGAGCCTGGTCCTTGGAAAAATTGAAGGCAGTATAAAAAAGACTGCCAGTTACATGCTTAGACACCCACTCTCTCTCACACACAATGTTGGATATAAACTTAAGGTATTGCTATTATAAATTTTAACTCAAAGCAAGTGTAGGAAGAAATATCCTTCTGGGTTCTGCTCCAAGTGGGGAAAAAGACACTGGAAACATGGAGACTGCTTGGAAAGATGGTTTAATGGTGGACAGGATCACATGGTTTGAGCTCCTGAACAGAAAAAAGGGCAGATACAGCGAGTTTTCGGGTTTTATGCTCTCTCTGGCTTTGAACTTCTTGGGGCCCAGAAAGAGTATCCTGATTGGTTGTCAGACTCCCAGGGGCTGAGGGTCTTAGCTAGCCTTGCTGACTGATGTAATCTTCCCAGGTGCCATGTGGTGAGTTTCGTCCTAGATGGGTCCCATTGTGTTGTAAATATCCTTTGACAAAGGATTGGGTTTCTGCCTCTGGCCCATTAACAAAGGGTGTGGGGGCAGGAAGGTGGGAGCTGCTTTGTCTTTAAAAACATGCTTCTCCATTTCTCATACAGGGAAACATAATATTCTGCCTTTTTAATATTTCCCAAAATATTTCATTCTTCTAGGAAAGGGGTGGATGCTAACTTCTTACACAAGTTGCAGACCTTTCTAGCTAGAGAACTGAGACATAATAATCATAATCATAATCATAAGTTTATTTGTCAAGCATATATAAGATAACAGGAAAAAGTATAAACAATTTGAATATATGAAAAGAGTAAGTAAAAAGGAATATTAGGACAGGGACGGTAGGCACGCTGGTGCACTTATGCACGCCCCTTACAGACCTCTTAGGAATGGGGTGAGTTCAGCAGTAGACAGTTTAAGGTTAAAGTTTTGGGGGTTTGGGGAAGAAACTATAGTCAGTAGTGCATTCCAGGCATTGACCATACATACTGTATATACATCCATACATACTGTAGAACCACTTTTTAAATAATTCAGAGAAGTGAATTGCCAGTTCAGGTGTGCTCCAAAAGTTTCACGTTCCAGTCCAAAATTCATCCAGGTAACTAAGGCAGCATACAGCAGTATTTTTCAACCTGGGCAACTTTTAAGAATGTGGACTTCAACTCCCAGAATTCCCCAGTCTTCTCAGTCTCATCAGAACTTCCTGGTCTTGGATTTAGAACTGGGCAGGGTTGACTTAATTCTATACCACGGGTGTCAAACTCAATCACATCATGTGATCTGCCCGGTTACTGGGTGGGTGTGGCCATGGTGGGCGTAGCCTGGTCAGCCTCCTGCACCATGGCGGGGGGGGGGCGTTTTTGTCCTCCCCAGGCTATGGAGGCTTTTCTTGTGCCTCTGGGAAGGCGAAAGCAGCCTCCCCAGGCTCTAGGGCCCTCTGGAGGCCATAAATGTGGGCCTGGTTTTCCCCCTCCCTGAACCTTCGTGCCAGAGGTGGTTTCAGCAGGTTCTGACCAGTTCTGGGGAACCGGCGGTGGAAATTTTGAGTAGTTCAGAGAACCGATAGTAAAAATTCTGATTGGCCCCGCCCCCATCGATTCTCTGCCTCCCGAGTCCCAGCTGATTGGGAGGAAATGGGGATTTTGCAGTAACCTTCCCCTGGAGTGGTGAAGGAATGGAGATTTTAAAGTATCCTTCCCATGCCACACCCACCAAGCCATGCCCACAGAACCGGTAGTAAAGATTTTTGAAACCCACCACTGCTCTATGCGTGCTCTGCACTTACCTGCATCCAAAACGGGCCTGTGGGGATTCCTGGGAGGGGTGGGCAGGCGGGGCCAGCTAGATGTGGGATTTGGGGGTTCTCCAAATTGCACAGAATCTTAGCTAGTGGTTCTCCGAACCCTTGCAAACCCCCAGCAGCCCACCTCTGCACGTGACATATTGCGATTTATCGTGACAGTTTTTGCCTTTGCGGAGCCAGGATGGGCGTGGCTTATATGTGATGCATCTGGCCCGCAGGCTGCCAATTTGACACCCCTGTCCTATATTCATGTTTACCAAAAGACTTCCCTACACATGACATGGCATGGCTAAATAAGAATCTTTAATGCATAGTAGGAACAAGCCGCTAAAACCTGGGGCTTCAAAAGGAATTATTGGGTATACAGGTGAACCTCTATTTACAACCATTTTTTCAGTGACTGTTCAAAGTTACAGTGACACTAAAAAGTGAATTATGACTGGTCTTTGCACTTACAACTGTTGTGAATTTTGTGATCAAAATTTGGGAGCTTGGCAACTGCCATGTATGTATGATGGCTGCAGTGACCCTGGATCACGTAATTGCATTGCCAGCTTCCAACAAAGTCAATGGGATAAGCCCAGGGGTGAAATTCTCCCGGTTCGGACCGGATCGCCCAATCCGATAGCGATGGAGACGGATGGTTCGGAGAACCGGTAGCAAAAATCCCTGCCTCCCCCCCATTGCCCAGCTGAGTCGCACAATCATCAGAGGCTTTTTTATTTTTAAAAGCATTTTTTCTACAACCTCTTTGGCCGAACAATGCTTTTAAAAGTAAAAAAAAAAGCCTCTGATGATCCCGCGGCTCAGCTGGGATCATCAGAGGGTTTTAAAAGCATTTTTTCTACAACCTCTTCAGTAGAAAAAATGGTTTTAAAAGTAAAAAAAAAAAGTTGGCCACGCCCACTCAGTCATATTACCCCCCTGCCAAGCCATGCCCCCAGAACCGGTAGTAACAAATTTTACATTTCACCACTGGATAAGCCAGGTTCACTTAAAGACCCCATGATTCACTTAACAACTGTAGTGATTTTCTTAACAACAGTGGCAAAAAAGGTTGTAAAATTGCTCACATACCACATAACAACCACTTTGCTTAGCAGCAGAAATTCTGGTCCCAGTTGTGATTGTAAATTGAGGACTACTTGCCTATACTCAGTTCACAGACTAAGAGTAACTCATTCCTTGCCATAGCATGCCAGGGTTTATGCCAATGCTGAAATCCACATTTTTTTACTACCGAATCTGTGGGCATGGCTTGGTGGATGTGGTGTATCTTGGTGGGCGTGGCTTGATGGACATGGCAGGGGAAGGATACTGCAAAATCCTCATTCCCACCCCACTCCTGGGGGAAAGATATTGCAAAATCTCCATTCCCATCCCACTCTGGGGCCAGCCAGAGGTGGTATTTGCCGGTTCTCTGAACTACTCAAAATTTCCGCTACCGGTTCTCCAGAACCTGCTGGATTTAACCCCTGGTTTATGCTTAATGTTATATATGTAATCCAAGGCATTATGGCTGATCCATCAACCATGGCTTAGTCAGTGAAGAGTATAGTATAGTATAGTATAGTATAGTATAGTATAGTATAGTATAGTATAGTA
>WNWU01000016.1:921263-934864 GCA_012654045.1 Ptyas mucosa
AAGCCTCTGACGATCCCAGCTGAGCCGTGTGATCATCAGAGGCTTTTTTTTTTACTTTTAAAAGCATTTTTTCCGGTGGAAGAAGTTGTAGCAAAAATGCTTTTAAAAGTTAAAAAAAAAAGCCTCTGATGATCGTATGGCTCGGCTGAGCATGGTGGAGGGGGCAGTGCAACAGCTGAGCATGGTGGAGGGGGAGGCGCAGGGATTTTTGCTACCGGTTCTCCGAACCACCCGCCGCCATTGCTACCGGATCAGGCGATCCGGTCTGAACCGGGAGCATTTCACCCCTAGACCTGTGAGTGTTGTTGGAAGGGTCTATATTTTTGTTTTAGTTTTTCATGAGAGCCCCAAGTATAAAGCCTGTACACCTGTGAATAATTCAAACTTGGCAAAAAGAAGAAATTTCTGTATCTAATGAGCTGTCAGACTTCCCTGTTCTTCATTAAAAGCTACTCAGCAGCAGGATATAACACCTGGAAATTCACCACTGCTGCTTCTAAGAAAAGAGAACTTCTTACATTCCGTTTCCTTATCTCTATAAAGTTTATCAAAGCATCCTTCCAAAGGACTCTGAGTACATAGTTCCTTTAGATCCTTTAGATCTTCTTGAAAAGCCCATGGAAACATCAGCTTTCCTTCTAACAACGAATTCAGGAGATGAATGCCAATAGGATTGGCACCCAAGTGAGACCATAGGGAGAAAGAGAAAAACAGTTTTGCACCCAATTGCCAAATATTCTCAAAACACTACAGTGAGAACCAAGCATGTTCAGTAGCTATGGAATGCTGGATGAAACAGAGGAAAAAAACTTAATAAGATGTAGGATCTCTGTGTGGGATTTGCTAACCACAGTCCTTAAAAAGAGGTTTTGCATAACCTTTTCGGTGTTTTGCAAATATTTATTTATTTATTTATTGGTTCGATTTATATGCCACCCTTTTCCAGAGACTCAGGGCGGCTTACAATGGGTTAAGCAATAGCCTTCAGACTTTTGTATATACCTGCTTAGTAGGGCTTTCGGACCCCTCGTAAGCAGTGTTCTTCTTTATACAAAGTCAGTTTATTGCCCCCACAATCCGGGTCCTCGTTTTACCTACCTCGGAAGGATGGAAGGCTGAGTCAACCTTGAGCCTGGTGAGATTTGAACTCGCAGTAATAGCAGGAAGCTGGCAGCTAAGTGCTACTTAAGTGCTACTTAACAGCGCTTTAGTCCGCTGGTCCACCAAGGCTCCTTGGTGGAGCAGCAGACTTTTGTTACTACAAAATTACTTTTGTTGATACTATCATGAATATGGTTCCCTTTAGAGTTCTTTTTAACCATAGTTTTAAGCAGTTTCCCAAAGCTGATAATATCTGTTTTATGCATAAGTGGTGCCTTTTCATTATATAAGGATCTATTTGTCAGATAAACTTGTGAACTCCCCAAAGTTGTTTTTAAGATAGGTGGCAATATAAATGTTATAAATATTAGAAATAAATTTCAGATTTGGATTGGGTTCATAAAGCATACACAAATGGCTTACAAAGCAAAATGCATATCATCGGTTGCAAGCTAAAATAGCTGGCCGAGGAATTCAGGGAGTTGAAGTCCACAAATTTTAAAGTTGCCAAGGCAGGACATCCCTGCCTTAGTGTATTGTATATCTTGCGTTATCATTCAAGGACACCAGTTAAAACCATAATGTCGCTCATTAGCATCTGATATGCATGATTTATCATAGCACATCTGAATGTTGTCTTTAAATAGTTAGGTCTTCTTCTACCTTGGTACTATTTAGCTTATTGGTTTGTCAGAAAAGATGCACATGGATTGACTGGGTTCATATCATCGCAACCATAATTTTGAATCATAGTTTATTGAATCAGCCATAGTTGGAGTTTAGCATAAACAAAGGAAATTGTATTATGTTTTAGTATGTAATGAGATACAGCCAATGTATTAAAGGTATATTTTTCATAACTTATCTAGAAATGCCAGATTTTCAGCAACTCATTAAAATTGTCTTCTCTTTGATTTCCAGTGATTAGTTTCTGATCATTTATATCATATCATGTACTGAAATGCCTTTCACACTGTTCAGATTAGTTGAAGATTGCTGTTAGAAGCCGACTGGACCAGAGTTTCTATCTAGTTGACTACTAAGAGCCGTGGTGGTGCAGTGGTTAGTAGGCAGTACTGCAGGCTACTTCTGCTGCCTGCCTGCTATCTGCAATTTGGCAGTTTGAATCTCACCAGGCTCAAGGTTGACTCAGCCTTCCATCCTTCCGAGGTGGGTAAAATGAAGACCCAGATTGTTGGGGCAATATGCTGACTGTGTAATCCTCTTAGAGAGGGCTGTAAAGCACTGTGAAGCAGTATATAAGTCTAAGTGCTATTGCTATTGCTACTTCATATTTACCCCCTACCCCTTCAGCCTGATCTTCACAAAACAAGGTGTGCTCATTTTTTGCTCTTTTACATCCACTTCATGGGAATTGGGAAATAGCAAAATCCAATTTCTACACAAATGGAAAAATAGGCACCAAGCTGAGGAACAGTCTCCCAAGTAGAATCGCATAGAGCCATGATGGCAAGCCTACAGCACATTTGCCACAGGTGGCATACAGAGTCCACTCTGCAGGCATGGCAACCGTCACCCCAGCCAAGCTCTAGAGTAAAAACAATAAAGGCAAGAGGGAAGTTCATGGTAGTAATACATCCAGTTTTGGTCACCACACTATAAAAAAAGATATTGAGACTCTAGAAAAAGTGCAGAGAAGAGCAACCAAGATGATTAAGAGACTGGAGACTAAAACATATGAAGAACAGTTACAGGAACTGGGCATGGCTAGTCTAGTGAAGAAAAGGACCAGGAGAGACATGATAGCTCTGTTCCAATATTTGAGGGGCTGCCACAGAGAGGAAGAGGTCAAGCTATTTTCCAAGGCACCTGGAGGCCAGACAGAATAATGGATGGAAATTGATCAAGGAAAGATTCAACCTAGAAATAAGGAGAAATTTTCTGACAGTGAGAACAATCAACCAATAGAACAACTTGCCTTCGCAAGTTATGGGAGCTTCATCACTGGAGGCTTTCAAGAAGAGATTGGACTGCTATTTGTCAGAAATGGTGTAGGGTCTCCTGCTTGGGTGGGGAGGGGGGTTGGACTAGATGACTTACAAGGGTCCCTTCCAACTCTGTTAATCTGTTATTATAAGATGATAAGGACCATGTGACTGAAGCCCTGTTCCTGATTAAGGCAATCATTTTCCTATCTTAAGTCCCTTCATCCATTCTCAACCTATCCTATCTCAACAGCCTTATACTTATAGTTTAGTTATTAAAATTCATCTTCAACCCGAAACCACAAAAACTGGCTGCAGATTGCAAAGTCCACTATAGTGCAGATATATGGGAGAGCTAGGCTCTGTTGCTTTTAAACGGAATTAAAAGTGTATTTAATTAATGAAATGCAACATTACTGCCCAACAACAGAACTCATATACTTAATGATTTCCTTCAGATAAAAAAAATTACAATTTGGCAGCCAAGGAAAGGTCACGCTATTCCAGTTCCAAGTTGTAGGATAATCCTCTCTATTTTTGTTGGTGTCCTTGGCCTTTGATCATGTCTCTCTGATTTATGCTTTTAAGCATTGCAGGCCAAAGTCTCACGCCAAGCTCATTCTTTCCACCTTTTCTTGGCCTTGGAATTTGTATTTAATAGTTTCATAAACACATAAACCCACTTGGATCTCAAACAGATGATAAATTTGGTTGAACCTGTTGACTTACAAGGTAAGTTGCATTGGGTCTGATTAATCCTTGGATCTAAGTTGAAAAACATCTTCGAAAGAAACACAAAAAATGGGGATCATTTTTTAAAACTACGGAATATCTTCTGTGGGTAAAAAAAATTATCCCCATGGATACATTCATAGAATTACCAGGAGTTGACTGTGATTTGAATTTTTGAGTGTGTCTCTGGAGAAGCTCTCAAGATATGGTAAGTTGATAAATATGATTTCTCCAGAGCTCAAGATCTTCCAGAAACAAAACAAAATAAAATCCCATATTTTCATCTTTTGCATTCTCCTGCCTACCCCACCGCTTTAACAAAAGCCATTCTTCCCTATTGCCAGTGTTGGAAGAAATATCCATCTGGTTCAGTTCCAAGTGGGGAGAAAGACACTGGAAACATGGAGGCTGATTGGAAAGATGGTTTATTGGTGAACAGGACCACATGGGTTTGAGGTCCTGGGCAGCTGACCACATGGAATGGAGAGTGAGGGTTATTTATATCCTCTCTTGGACCTTACCCTTGAGCTTCCTGTTCCTGTGGCAAGAGCATGTATTCTATTGGCTCCCATGGGGCCATGTGGAGTCATGTTTGTCTGAGTCAGGTTTGGTTGAACCTTGGGCTGATGCAATGTCCCTCAGGTGATTTTGTAATGCAGTGAGCCCTGCTGCTAGATAATCCTATTATGTTCTGGAGGGTCATGTCTTAATCCCATCACCCTGGAGCTGAAGATCTTTTGTTTTGTAGATAGGCTGGCCCAGACCTTCTCAATGGGCACCAAATATCTGCTGGGGGCATAGAGCTGAAGCTCGGAGTTTCTGTCTCTCTTTTAAGATTTCTATTTCTCTTTTATAATATTCTGCCTTTTTAAATATTTCCTAAAATATTTCCTTCTTCTAGGAGAGGGGTAGGTGCTAACTTTCTACACCAGGATGCTAAGCATTTCACAAACATTTTAAAATTCTGGTGTACATTCTTTTGGCTGCAAATGACAGTCTTTAATCCTAATGAAACTTTTAACCTTTCCCATTTTCTTTCATTGGTGGCAGGGCCAATTCCCTTGAGTCTGTGGTAATTGATTCCTGCAGTAATCTTTGTCTTGGACTCAGCTTTTACAAGTGAGCTGCTCCTGCGATAGGCCAGGCTCCAATGCATTTCAATGTATTTTTTTTAATGTCTGTTTCAGTAGCTGTTAATGCCTCCTGTGGTTTTTTGCTTTTCTGTAGAAATTGGGGGACGGGTGGGTGGATGTATGTTGTTTGATTGAAATTTAACTTGGTTTTGTTTTCATTCCATTTTTCATCCTTTTTGTAACTACTGTAAAACCATTTCAAGGTTCTAAAAGAAGTGAAGCATAAATCTTTACATTAATTAAGGTGGAGGAAATAGCCACAAATTAAGGCTGCTTGCAGTTATCTTGTTGTGAGAGCACAAACTTTGCACAGAACAGTGAGTCTAGGTTGTAGATCTTGTTTGAATTTATGGAAAGTTGCTTCCATAACATTGCTTTAGGATAGGGGTCTGCAACCTTAAACACTCAAAGAGCCATTTGGACCAGTTTCCCACAGAAAAGAAAACACCGGGAGCCACAAAACCCTTCCCGTGCCTGACTATTTCTTGAGCGGCCACAAAACTAGCATATGCAGTTGAAGTAAATATTCTGTTTTCTTCTGAAACTTTTCTTTTCTTGGATTTATCCATGGTTGGCCTACCGGGGGTTTGAAAAGCTTAATAAATTGCATGCCGGCGGGTGTCGCACATTGGCGGTTGTGACGCATATTTCGAGTGACAGGGAGCCACAGCAGAGGGGTGAAAGAGCCACATGCGGCTCCAGAGTCACAGGGTGCTGACCCCTGCTTTAGGAGAAAGGATCATTTCATATACTTTGGGGAAATGCATCATAATTTCATTTTATGCTTGGCAAAAGCCCTTCTTTGGACCTTGGTTTTTCGCAACAGTTAATATAGCAAATCTAGGAGCCCAAGCAAGCACTCAGCCTGATCACACAAAGGTCAAAAAGATGCACCCTACAGTATGGAAGTGTGGGGTGTATTACAGTAGTGGGTTCCTCCTGGTTCCGCCCGGTTCCGCCGAGCTGGTAGCGGTGACGATATGACGTCACTGAACCGGTTCTGCCCCCCTGCCCCCTGCCCCCCTGTGTTATTCTTACCTTTATTGGCCCCACCCCAATCTATTGCTGCCTCCTGAGTCCCAGCTGATTGGCTAGAAAGAAAAAAAAACGGGTTTTTTTGCTGCGGGGCTTCAAAGGGCCACCCTACAGTGGCTGATCAGTAGTAAAAGGCAGTTTGGTGGTGGACCGGTGCCTCCAAAAACAAATGAGTAGACCGATGCCTGCAAAAATAAATGGGTAGACCAGTGCCTGCAAAAATACATGAGTAGACCAGTGCCTGCAAAAATAAATCCTAAAGAATTGTCACATGACCAACAAGCCACACCCACAAAATAAGCCACACCCACAGAACTGGTAGTAAAGAAATTTAGAACCCACCCCTGGTGTATTAGGGCCAAAAGATTTGGATTTCAACATTTCAGGTAAACACTAGAGAGCAGCCAAGAATTTTTTGCTGTTTTCTAGTGGTCATCCAAATTTTTGCAGCCCAACGATGGTAGTCTGAGTCGCATTGAAAGCCCATGTGGCTAATTCCTCCCTAGGTTCTTTTTTTAAAATACTGTAATTTATCTCTGTGACATATTATATGGGATTTAAATGAATATACTGGTAATTACAAGATGTGACTTAAATTTGGTGACTGGGGAATCTTTTAAAGATTGCAACATAGCGTTCAGTTGAAGCATGCTGAATGAAATTATCTCCAGCCTTATCAGGCACTGTGCTATCAGTCTCTTGATTAAAGCAAATTAGAGATTACTTTCAGTCACTCAGTTGATAGGCCTCCTTAAGATACTTGCATGATATATTCTAGGAGTCTCAAATTCGTGGCCTGCGGGCTGGATGACAAAAAGACTAGATCCTATTCCCAACCCCCAGTACCCAACACTTGTGTAAAATAGGGATCAACAAAAAACAAACAGGCTGAAAACACTCTAATGAAGAAACTAACAAGGATGAATCCATATCTTCCAAAACTGCCAGGGCAAATTACCGGGGTGAAATTCAACCGGTTCAGGTGAACTGGTAGCGGCGGCTGCGGGAGGCTATGCCCACCTGCGCAGACACCATGATGTCCCTTTTTTGCGATGATTTTCAGCCTCTGCGCATGCACAGAAGGCTTTGCGAATGGGTGGACGGCGGCGCGCACACATTTGCAAACCAGTAGGGAAGGTAAGTGAATTTCACCCCTGCAAACTATTACTTATAAACAGGTCATTGAATCCTTGAGCTACAGATATTCTTTTCTATTAGAAGACCATTTGTGTTCTGAGGAACCAAGTGCTACCTACAGCAAAGCATTTGTGGTGAACTTGTCTACTGATTCTAGCCAATTATTATTTTTTTTAAAAAAAATGATTTATATGCCGCCCTTCTCCGGAGACTCAGGGTGGCTTACAGTGCGTTAAGCAATAGCCTTCATACTTTTGTATATTTATACAAAGTCAGCTTATTGCCCCCACAGTCTGGGTCCTCATTTCACCTACCTTAGAAAGGATGGAAGGCTGAGTCAACCTTGAGCCTGGTGAGATTAGAACTTGCAGTAATTGTAGGCAGCTGAATGTTAATCAGTGCCTTAGTCTACTGCGCCACTCAGGCCGCACCTTCCACCTCTATTTTTTTAGGATATTCCATATTTCTTCTTTCTCTTTAAGTCAACATTCTGAGGCCACTTGGCCTGCGCTTCTGCTATTAACAAAACCCTTCCCGAATGCCCTATCCCCTTGCTAAAAATATGTTGCATTTGTTTTGCAAACTGCCTGCTAATAAAAGGGGCATATTTCCTGTTTGTCATTTAATAAGCAAGAAAAACAGAGAGCCATTGTCGTGTGGTGGATAACTCATGGACTGGAATGAGGATGATCAATGTTCATGGCTGTACTTTGTCGCAGAAGCTCGTTGGGTGCCTCTGAGCTGAGCTGAGCTGAGCTGAGCTGGTGTCTCTTAGCCAACCTACTGTTCAGGGTTTCTATTTTTTTCCTGAGGGCCTGCATTTCATTATAAAAGTAATAGAACATAAAATAACGACGTCTCAAAAGTATTTCCTGCAAAGGGCTCTGTGATCTAAGGTTAATGCAGCTGTCATTTGCTTATGGGAGATTTCAAAGCCTGCAGCCATAATAACTTAGACTTTGCTGCTAAAGACTCTGTGATGCGATGGTCTTGTCTCCAAGGTGTTTCTGACCTAGCAGCCCAGGAGTTCTCCCTCTGCCTGGTTTAAAAATATACTTTTCTCACAGACCAGTTAAAAATGGAATCTCTAGCCAAATGAGCATTCGGTCTTTAGCAGCTTCCAGAGACCCTAGTGAATTAATGCAGACAGGAGAGAGAAAGATTCAAACCTGAAACCCAAGTAGGGTATGAAAAGTTTATGAATATAACAAAAAACATTGTTGTTCCCTATTGGGTTGACTTCAGTGGCAGTAATAATAACTTTATAACTTTATTGTCCTTGTACGTGTATACACAGTATACCCATACAACAAAATTCACTTAACACCCAAAGACCAGGTCTAACACACATAACAATCCCCAAACACACCCCACTCACCACAATTCCCCACCCCTAAACCACCCAAACATCCACACAACAGACTAAATAATACTGTCCAACAGCTCACTGATGGTGGCCCTTTAGTTCATTGTGGAATGCAATTATAGCTCTGGGATAAAAACTATTCAGAAAACGTGTGGTCTGAGTTTTAATTGTTCTGTATCTTCTGCCAGAAGGCAACAGTCCAAAAAGTTTGTAAGCAGGATGGGAAGAGTCTCTGAGAATGTTATGCAACTTTCTCAAACAGCGAGATTCGAAGATGTCGTCCAGGATTGGTAGCTGGAGTCTGATGATATTCTGGGCAGTTTTAATGATTCTCTGTAGAGCTTTTTTGTCCGCTACAGAGCTGCTCCCATACTATGCAAGAATGCCGTATGTCAGGACACTCTCAATGGTGCTGCGATAGTAGGACAGAAGTAGATGCTATCTCAGCATTCTCAGGAAGTACAGTCTCTTCTGTACCTTCTTCACAAGCATGTTAGCATTCAGAGTCCATGAGAGGTCCTTCGAGATATAAATGCCCAGAAATTTAAAACTACCAACCCTCTCCACCTCCTCACCATTTATGTACAATGGTATATGTACATCTCTCATAGAAGCATAGATTATACATTGGAATACCAAGGTGGCATAAGGAAACCGAAGCTAGATCCAGAAATAAACCCAGTGAATCAAAGAGAACCTGGTCTGTGTTGCTAGAATTAATTTTGATTTTCCTCATCTGTGTTGCTTCCAATGATTTTCAACACAGGATTTTTCTAATAATTGTTGAGTTTGTCAACAAACTCCCCCCACATCCTCAATACATAGTGGATAAATTTGGGCTACATTATAATTGAAGAAGTGCATGTCTAGGAAGCAATATAAGCCAGCACCACGATATTCACAATATCCCAGAAGGCATCAATAAGAGCCTCAAATAAAATAGAAGTTATTTCCCTTCTTTTAATAAATCTTGTGAGATTTCAGTGCTCTTATTTATAATCTTGTGTAGTTTTGAGTCAAGATGCCAACATCTCATAAGATTTGTCTGTGATCTTTCAGATGTTTACAATGGCATTTGTTGATTTCCCTGCACTATTTCGTGAAATGTTCATGAAACTTGCATTTTCATTCTTACCTTGCTTACTTCCCAAGTGAATTACTGCAATGTGCTCTACATGGGAGAGCCCTTGAAGAACATCTGGAAGCTGCAGCTGATCGAGAACACAGTGTTATGGGGAATGATGGTGTACCTCAGTATGCCTATGTATCTTTGGTCTGTGAGCTTCAGTACACTGGCTTCCAGTTTGCTTCTAGGTACAATTCAAAATGCTAGTTAACACCTCTTGAACCTTTCACAGGGCTGGGTTATTTCTAGGATGAACTCTGATTGTTTCCACACATTCAACTAGGGTTGACTAGAAGGGACCCATCCAGGGGTGAAATGCTCCCGGTTCAGACTGGATCACCTAATCCGGTAGCGATGGAGGCGGGTGGTTCGGAGAACCGGTAGCAAAAATCCCTGCCCCCCCATGCCCAGCTGAGCCATGCAATCATCAGAGGCTTTTTTTTTTAAATTTTAAAAGCATTTTTTCTACAACCTCTTTGGCCGAAAAAATGCTTTTAAACATAAAAAAAAAGCTTCTGATAATTGCACAGCTCAGCTGGGATCATCAGAGGCTTTTAAAAGCATTTTTTCTACAACTTTTTCATCCAAAGAGGTTATAGAAAAAATGTTTTTAAAGGGAAAAATAGCCTCTGCCGATCAGGCAAGTCAGCTGGGATCATCAGAGGCTTTAAAAAAAAAGCTTCTGCCGATCAGGCAAGTCAGCCGGGATCATCAGAGGCTTAAAAAAAGAAAAGAAAGCCTCTGCTGATCAGGCAACTCAACTGGGATCATCAGAGGCTTTTAAAAGCATTTTTTCTACAACTTTTTCATCCAAAGAGGTTATAGAAAAAATGTTTTTAAAGGGAAAAAAAGCCTCTGCCGATCAGGCAAGTCAGCTGGGATCATCAGAGGCTTTAAAAAAAAAAGCTTCTGCCGATCAGGCAAGTCAGCCGGATCATCAGAGGCTTAAACAAAAAAAAAAAGAAAGCCTCTGCTGATCAGGCAACTCAGCTGGGATCGTCAGAGGCTTTTAAAAGCATTTTTTTTACAACCTCTTCAGCCGAAGAGGTTGTAGAAAAAATGGTTTTAAAAGTAAAAAAAAAAGTTGGCCACACCCACTCAGTCATATTACCCACGACCACCACCACCAAGCCACGCCCACAGAACCAGTAGTAACAAATTTTACATTTCACCACTGGACCCATCCATTAATGAATGTCAACAGATGGGACCAAACAAATGGTCCTTTGCTGTTATAATATCTTCCCTTTGGAACACCCCTCCATGATTAAATTGTCTTGACCATGCTGACTTCTTGGAAAGTTTTATAGACTTGGATGTTTCCCCGGAGTAAGGGTTTGGAGGTTAGTTGGAACCCTTGAGATTCATTAATTATAAGAAGTAGCACTGAGGTTGTTACCTAGTTGGTAATGAAATGTCGACAAGAAAACAAGCAAGCTCAGAGACCCCAAGGACTCCTCATGTCATGTTAATTTATTGTTGATTGGGTTTTGCCCTTGGTTGCCATTAGGCATTTTTTTTATACTGTTGTTTATCTGTGTTTGTAGTTTTTATCTGGTCTTAGCCTCCCAGTCTCAATGTCAACATGGGCAACCAGGTGAATCAAACAAATAAATAAAGCATTTTTTAAAAAGTGCATTCTCTGAAAAGGTTGGTGACACTTGAGATAAGCCTACCAAATATATTATGCTGGAGCAGAAATATGTTTAATAATAATAACATCTAGTAAAGGGTTTTTATAATCAATCTTCAACTCAGAGCACTTGATAATATTAATCACTCAACATGAAAAAGTTCTGGCTGATATTAACAAAATAAATCTAACATTTCTTATGTACTTCTAGCTTACTGTTTCACATGTACATAATGACCCTGAGGAATAGGTTTAAAAATGAGACTGCAAGACTACATCGCTCTATATTACAAGATTTCCGTTTCCAGGGACAAATGTTTAATGACCTAGAAAGTGACAATTTTGTTGTTTTATTGAAAAGTAAGAGAGGTTGCAATTGTTTTTCAGTGTGGCTGATAGTATAAGTGAATAAAGTGACTGTCTGATGATCTGCCTGAACGGAATGGGACAGCCCCACCATGGACAATTCGCCGTGGCCAACTCGCCACAGCCATCTTGCCATGGGGCAATTCAACACATACAAAAGTTAAATTGATTTCAATGGAACCATGGCCAATAAAAATAAAATAAAATAATAAAATGAAGAAACTCAATCCAGAAATACAAGACTTACAATAATTTTGACAAAAACATGGTTATCAATAATAAAAGTAACTGAATGAAATGATTAATACAGTGTTGACCTGTTCTGTGGCGAGTTGGCCCTCACGAGTTGCCATGGTGAATTGTCCTAGACCCCTGTCTGAATGTCAAAAGATAGTCTTAATGAAGATCATATTTTTCCTCTTTGGTATCTTTTGGTATTACTGCAGATTTCCTTCCTTCCTTCCTTCCTTCCTTCCTTCCTTCCTCCCTCCCTCCCTCCCTCCCTCCCTCCCTCCCTCCCTCCCTCCCTCCTCCCTCCTTCTCTCCCTCCCTCCTTCCTTCCTTCCTCCCTCCCTCCTTCTCTCCTTCCTTCCTTCCTTCCTTCCTCCCTCCCTCCCTCCCTCCCTCCCTCCTCCCTCCTTCTCTCCCTCCTTCCTTCCTTCCTTCCCTCCCTCTCTCCCTCCCTCCCTCCTTCCTTCCATCCAGGAGGAAAAAATATATATCATAATTTTTTGATTATATATCATAATTTTTTGGTCTGATCCAAATTTTTCAGGATTTTTCTTCAAATATATTCAATCAGCAATTGGGGGGGGGACTCATTTTGGAACTGGGACACATTTATCAATTGAAAGCAGAGAAATTCTTGCAGTACAACATGGTAAGATAAGATTTAGTTCCTTTTCTTGCATAAGAGCAGCTGCTTTAATTGAGAACTGTCTACTGAAGATTTATAGGAGAGTAAAGAGTGCATTTTCACCACAGAAAGGTATCAAATTAAGCATAGTGTGCTATTTTTAGGGTTTCTCTTCTCCACCTGTAACCTCAGCTCATCAACACTACTCTGTATAACGAATGCAAAGTCTTGAGCGTGTTAGGTAGCCACTCAGAATCTAACTCGGAGCCAATGTATCAGTTCCCCAGGCAGCTGGTTGAAGACACGGATGCTTCAAGACAATCCTATGTTTTTCTCCTGCTTTGTACAGCCAAAAAATTATGCCCTCCGGTCCCTGTTAGCTTGACAAGGGAAGGCAAAATGATTGGCGAAAATTAGTCTCTACCCTTTAATTCTAGCTCACTGCAGGGATATGATTTAATGTTTTCATTATCTTCTGAATATTTTCAGGAAGCACTGTTGTAATTTAGATTTTAAAATAATTTGTCAGGATTGAATGGGTTTTAGAAGTCAGAGATATATCAACTATCTCCCGTTCTATTACATTTTCATGCCAAGGAAGTTAATTATTCCACAGTGCTCTTCTTTTATTTCTTTTAGCCTTTTCTGAATTAGTGAAGTCACTGACTTTGAAGAGAAACAATTTTGTAAATAACTGGAGGCCAATTCGACACTGCTGTACAGAAAACAGAGAAAGAGGGAGAACCACTGATTTAATTGTGATGATTTATGATGCAATATCTATTTTATCCTTAGCATATGAATTAATGTTATTTGTTTTAAAGCATTTATCTTTATCATAAATTTGAAAGGCCCATGCACTACCACAGGCATGTGGAATCTTTAGCCTTATGGGAGTTTCCTTAACTAGAAGGGAAACTTTGCTATAGTCATTTACACTTTTTCTCAAGTTGCAATATGATTGTTTTAATCAGCACGTTTGAAATAGGCCCATGTATTCTTTGTATTTATTTGGAGGAAAGATTTCAGATGTCTATGAGCAGAGCACGTCTCTGGCTGTTTAGAAAAGCAGCCTATCGTTTAAGCTGACCCTGAAAAGAAAGTTGTAGCTTGCTTTCCTTGCTCTGTCTCTGTCTCTGTCTCTGTCTCTGTCTCTGTCTCTGTCTCTGT
>WNWU01000016.1:935383-958063 GCA_012654045.1 Ptyas mucosa
CTATCTATCTATCTATCTATCTATCTATCTATCTATCTATCTATCTACCTACCTACCTACCTACCTACCTACCTACCTCATCTACCTCCCTCCCTCATCTACCTACCATCCATCACCTATCTATCTATCTACCTACCTCATCTACCTACCTACCATCCATTATCTGTCTGTCTGTCTATCTATCTATCTATCTATCTATCTATCTATCTATCTATCATCTCTCTCTCTCTCTCCCTCTCTCTCTCCCTCCCTCTCTCTCCATCTATTTCTCATTATATTTCTCATATTCTCCAGCAGACTCTGTGTGGCTTATAAAACCTAATACCAAGTTTTTAAAAAAGTTAAAAACAGACAAAATGAAACAGCCCAAAGTAAAAGCTGCTATTGAAATTGTGTGACAATTTCCCCAATTGTCACACCAATACATTAATTCCAAGCCTGGGACCAGAGCCAGATTTTAAGGATTTTGTTGGGTTTTTTTGAAACTCCAGGATCATTCACATCTATTAAATCTCCTTTAAGACTGCATTAATTTTGATGAGTCAGCTCCATAAAGTGGCATCCTTCTCCAGATTCACTGGCCAGGGAATTCTGGGAATTGAAGTCCACCCATTGTAAAGTTGCCAACTTTGAAAAAAACTGCTGTAGAGCATATTCTGGACATACCATAACAGGCTGCAAAAATCTGGTGATCAAACAATGGCAGTAGTGAGATAATGAAATTCCTAATTCTTAGCTTTCACCTAATAGTGCTTTCCCATTCAGCTATAGGGTACCTAACATATATATTTATATGGCCTATTCTTACATTCTTATGGTATTTATGCCTAATTTCTACATGGTCTATACAAAACCAGTTCCGTGAGGTCCTTCGTGCTGTCTGAGTTTGGTTGTTTTCTAGCAGACATTTCATTACCCAACTAGGTAATGTCATTAGCGGTAGAAGGGAGTGAGGTTTGCTCTCTGTTTATATACAAGTGTTTTGTCCTGTCACTGTTGATGGGAGTGTCCTTGGTGGCTCCTTGATTAGGCTGTTGTTTACTGTTTGGATGTTTGTCTGAGTACCAATTCCCTTGTAAAGAGCTCTTAGGATTAGACTCTTCCGGACATACTTAAAATCAGAACACAGCGAAACATATCACTTCAGTCATATCTTGATCATTGGTCAGGATCACAAGATCTGGGGAAAGGCTATAGATCAACTGCTGAACATTGTTTGCATGCCAGAGTTTCCTTGTTCCCTCCCTAATCATTCTAATTTGAAAAAAAGATCAGGCATCAGGTTATATCTTGGAGGACTACTGTGAGAACAGTCATTGTATGACATGAGAATGTAGGTTCAAATCAGGGGTGGGTTCTAAATTTTTTTTACTACCGGTTCTGTGGGCATGGCTTATTTTGTGGGCATGGCTTGATGGTCACGTGACAATTCTTTAGGATTTAGCAGAGGTACTGGTCTATCAACCTGGATGGGAAGAAACAGACTCAGACTCAACCCATCCAAGACTGAGTGGCTGTGGATACCGGCATCTAGTGGCCCCATCACTAGTGATGGGAGGGAAGGTCCTTACTCCCTCAGAAAGGGTCCGCAATCTGGGAGTCCTCCTGGATTCACGGTTATCCTTAGACGATCACCTGACGGCCGTGACCAGGGGGCCTTTGCACAGGTATGTCTTGTGCATCAGTTGCGCCCTTTCCTAGATCGGGATGCCCTTGCCATGGTCACTCATGCCCTTGTCACGTCTCGGTTAGATTACTGCAATGCCCTCTACATGGGGCTGCCCTTGAGATGCACCCGGAGACTACAGTTAGTCCAGAATGCAGCCACGCGGGTTGTTATTCCTGTGTGACACCTCTCCTACGCGAGCTGCACTGGCTGCCTGTGGCTCTCCGGGTTCGTTTCAAGGTGCTGGTGCTAACCTATAAAGCCCTACATGGCTTAGGCCTGGGGTATTTGCAGGATCATCTCCTGTCTTCCTTCCACCGTCCAGCGCACTCACACAGAGCGGGCCTCCTCAGGGTGCCGTCAGCCAGACAATGTCGGTTGGTGACCCCCAGGGAGAGGGCGTTCTCTGTGGGAGTGCCGACCCTCTGGAATGAGCTGCCCACCGGCCTCAGGATAGCCCCAGACCTCCTCTCCTTCCGCCGTAAATTGAAAACGTGGCTTTTTTGCCATATGGGCTGAATCCGTAGGGGGATTTTAAATATTTTAATAATTTTAATTTGATTTTAATTAATTTTAAATTGATTTTAAGTGCTTATGTAATTCTCTGTTGTTTTTGTAAGCCACCCTGAGTCCTATGGGAGAAGGGTGGCATATAAATTACATACATACATACATACATACATACATACATACATACATAAATAAATAAATATCAGGTTTTTAACTGCTTGCAGAGCTGTACCTGTCTACCCATTTGCTTTTGCAGGCATCGGTCTACTCATTTGTTTTTGGAGGCACCGGTCTACCCATTTATTTTTGGAGGCACCGGCCTACTCATTTGTTTTTGGAGGCACCAGTCTACCACCACACTGCCTTTTATCACTGATCAGCTGTAGGGCGGTCCTTTGAAGCCCCGTGGCAAGAGTTTAAACAGTTTTTTTCCTTCTAGCCGATCAGCTGGGACTCAGGAGGCAGCAATAGATTGGGGGTGGGGCCAAATAAAAGGTACAAATAATGTGGGGCGTGGGGGGGCGGGGGCGGGGGGGCAAGGGGGAGAACCGGTTCGGTGATGTCATATCGTCACCGCTACTGGCTCAGCGGAACCGGGAGGAACCAGGAAAAACCCACCACTGGTTCAAATAAATGTAGGTAACTTCCTAATAGCAACAAAATCTCCCTCTTATTCTTCTTTCACCTTCATATCCCCTGAAAGACTAGATTGGTTCTATATGTCAGGGCACGCTTGGAATATTGAGGACACACAAGTGCAATTGCTGGGAGATTTATCACTCGCAAAATAGCTGACTGGGAAAACTAACCAAGTACAAAGTATTGATTTAGTAGAAAGATCCTTATAGCCTTTGTCGCAGTTTAGGCTCCCTACTACTTTTGCTGTCTTTTGTCTTTTTTTTTTTTCCTGGCAGGTGTGCAAATTGCAAGGCAAACGCAGGATTGCAGCTGTAATTTCTAGTTGCAATCTGACAATCTCTCACTTTTAATTACATGGTTTTTGAAAGGTAAAATATCAAGTGGGACTGGATGCCCATGAAATCTTTAGGCATTGGGGATTCCAGCTAAACCTTTGTGCTTTATTATCTTCTCTCGTCTGGTTAAGAGGAGAAATTGAGAAATGTGTGCTTACATGCTTCAAAACGCAGCAGCAACTGCCCTATTATAGGAATATTGCAGAGATCATGCTGCATAATTCAAATGCTGATTGTAGTTCCTCATCTAAAAAACTAAATTGAGAATCATTGTTGTGCTTACCATATACACAGTATATGTAATAGGATGACACTAGTGCTCCCTAATTTTAAAATCTGCTAAATCAGGGGTGTCAAACTCATGTTGTCATGTTGTCATCACGTGACATATCACAATTCCCCCCCCTTTGCTAAAAGGGGGGAGGGGCGTGGCCAGCACGTGATGCATTTGGCCCCCAGGCTGCGAGTTTGACACCCCTGTGCTAAATAATATCTCTTTCAAATAAAGATCAGTTTCTAATTTGGTGACAAGTAGTCCTCAACTTACAACCATTCATTTAGTGACCAAAGTTACAATGGCACTGAAAAAAGTTGCTTACAACAAGTCCTTATACACTGAACTGTTGCAGTACCTCCATAGTTATGTGATCAAAATTTGGACATTTGGCATCTGACATATATTTACAAGGGTTGCAACTTCTCAACCATTTTCTGACAAACAAAATCAAGGAAGGAAGCTGGATTTGCTTAATGACCACTTGATTCACTTTAACCACTGCAGCGATTTGTTTAACAATTGTAGCCCCCAAAAAAGATTGTAAAATTGAGTATGGCTCACTCAACAATTGCCTTGTTTAGTAACAAAAAATCTGGTCCCAATTGTGGTGGCAAGCTGAGGACTACTTGGATACAAAAGCAATATAGAAATCTTTTCCACTGCCATTTTCTTCCCAACCTCGTCATCTAGCCTGCCTTCCAGGTATTTCCTGGAGGCTGTTGTGGCCCACCAGCGGCCAGCAGAGCTGGCAGCAGATCAGACAGTGAGGAGGTTGGGGAGGAACGTGGGCCAGTCCTGGAGTATGGGGAAGGCTCGGACGAGGGCTCTGAGTCAGAGGCAGAGTGGGGACCAAGGGCATCTTGTTGTTCTTCGCTGCCTCTGGAGTCTCCAGAGTCTGACATCAGCAAGGCAGAAGAATAGCGGGAGCCTGTTCCCAGTGTGTGCATGCACAGAGCTGCCAGAAGACAGGAACAATTAAGAATACAGGTCGGTAAAAGCTTTGGAAAAGTTCTGTTTGGCTCTGTGCTAAGTTTGGCTTTGCCCTGCGTGTGGAAATTAGTTCTCTGGCAGCATTCCAAGGGAGATAAGGTGAATGTTTGTAAACATTCCCCTGAAAGAATGTTTGAGAAGTCTTTCAGACTGGAAATGACAATAATTCACAGACCTATGAATTAAAGAGGTTTGCCGGGACTAAGATTATGCTGTATAATTTCTAAGGAAGCCTAGGTCAGAACAGAGGCCTCTCCTCAAAGTACTGACCAAACTCAATTCTGCTTAGCTTCCAAGTCCAGAGAAAGTCAACCAGTGGTGCTGTCACTTGCTGAGGCAAATTTACCACAACTAAACACTGGTGACCTACAACTGAGGCACTTGGAGATACAGAACTAACGAAGGCACCATCTGAGATAGGTTGATATATTATCCTATGACTGTGAGAACATTTCTAGAAAAGTCTACTGTGAGTACGTAATAAGGCTTCCCAATGTTGGTTAAAGTGGATGCCTTATAGATGATGTTCCACACCTTTTCCTTCCATTGATGTAAGAAGGGAACACCTGGAAATTAAAGCATCATTGGCACAATTGTCCCAATTTCTCTCACTTCTTAAATATCCAGCCAAGAGAGGACAGTAAAAATAAGAATGGGGGAAAAAACATCTTGATTTAGTTCTGCATTCCAACTTTTATCCTCACTAGTGACACAATACCACATTAGGAGGAAGCTGTGTAACTGTGGATGAAGAGACAGAGACAGAGAGAAAGTGAAAGACACACACACACAAAGAGAGAGACAGAGGAATACAGAAACACACACACACACAGAGAGAGAGAGAGAGAGAGAGAGAGAAAGGGACTTTCATCACATCTCTCAGGGATGTGTTAATTATATCTTTCTTTTATCAAGGTGTGTTGTTAAAGTCAGGACTTTCAGCTATAGAACATTCTCTCTTGAAATTCCTCTTTAGAGCTATAATTTTAGAAATCCATTCAGATGCTTGCTTTCCTATTTTACGGCATTAATGGTGCTAATTATTGCTTTGTTCAGTCAATGGTACGCAGACAAAAAATTCCTGGCATGAATTGCATGCCTTGGCGACAACCCAGGCTACTCAATCAGAATTAATTTACTCTCTTCTGCATTAGATATAATAAGCCATAATTTTAGTATTAAAGTATTTAATAACTGTAAAATACACAGAATCAAGAATGTTTCCCCAAATTAAATTAATTATGGAGAACTATACTTTGGTGGACTTGTCCAAGCATCGAAGACAAAGGAGATGCAATTCCTAATCTGTAGGATTTCATAGATACGGATCCAATGAAATCTCTACAGGAAGATTAATTAGCACTTGGTATGAAATATTGCTGGTAGAGTGTACAACCACAAGAAGGTTTTGGATACGGGTGATAGAGAAATGTGAAAAAATAAATAATCCAAAGGAGTTATTCAAGATTTTATATTTACTTCTTAATCTCAACCAATCTCAATCTCTGATGTGTTTGTACTTGAAGGGATTAGAGGAGAAGAAAGTGGGATGATAAATCCTCAGAGAATAAGGAGATTCTCAGTCATCCAGATCATGGTTGTCCCAAAAGTGCTTTTTCAAAAGGCGACTGGACTTTCTTTGTTTTTCCTTGAAGAAGTTTCACTTCTCATGCAAGAAGCTTCTTCAGAACTGCTTTTTGAAAAAGCACCTTTGGAATGATAAGTCCTTGTTTCATCTTTCAGAGTGACCATTTGCTAGCTTTGAGATAAAGAAGAGCAAAATTTACTGAATAATAAAGTAGTCAAAATAAAATGTGAAAATGTGAAAATGACTGGTGAACGAATCAGAGTGGAGTTACTTTTAAGTTCAAGGGAAGCCTTCTTATCTGTAGACTCGTCTTTGACTGAGAAAGACTTTATATAATGGCTGGAATGATTTGCTCTCTTTTGGTAACTTAACTATGTCCTTCAAACTACCCATCTAGCTGTTCAATTGTCACCTGAATGTCTTTCTCTGTTTTTGTCGTGAAACAACAAAACTGGGTGTTATTTTCTACAGGGCTCACCAACATTTCAAAGATAAAGGAAGGCAGTCTAGAATATACTGTAGGAACTTCTTCCCAGTTAATTCATGTGAAGTTGCTATGGGCTATGACATGAGAAATGATGATGGGGAAAAAATGATTTATGATTTTTAACAGAGACATTATTGGACCAAACCTAGTGAAAAATTTGTGTCAAAAAGAGGTTTCTTGAATTTCTGAGGGTATTTTACATTCCTACCAGCCTTCTGATGATGTAAACTCACCATAGAATGTGATGCTAAGCATCAACCTATGTGTTAAACGGAAAGAAAATCTCAGGTGTGCTATGACAGCCAAATGTTATGTGTTTGAATTTTAGCTGTGTTGCTCTGCCTAGTTCCAAAGTTTCCTTTGAAAAAGTCTCAGGATATTGATAAAAGTGAGAGACAAAACTTTAAATGAAAGTATAAAGAGTGTCGGTCTATGCAAACATTTTGGAAAGATATTCCTTGAACATATCCTCTCAGAAGTCCAAACTTTTTCAAGGTCATATATAGGAATGGTTTGCACAGTCCCTAAATATGTATATTTGTATTCTGATCGGGTGAATTATTTGTCAGAGATGCTTGAAAAAACAGAACTCACTGGCCCTAAAACCATGCAATGTTCTGATGGCTGTCAGTCTATTTTTAGTCTTCTTCAAGCACTTGCTCATAAAATACTTAATCTCTCTCTTACAAAAACAGTATACATTGGAAAACCCCTAGAGTGATGCCTGTAACAATCCAATGGCATCTGAGCAACCAGCAATGAAATTTAAATCAGTTAAAATGGTCAACTTCTCTTTAGATAAGCAAATCTCATGAATGTTCAGCTAAGAATTGTAACACCTTATGAGACCACAATAGTAACGTTCTGGATTATATTTGTTTGTTCAAATAATTGCCATACTGACTACTAATGTACCTCCAAGGCAGAAGTGACTGTAATTATGAATAATAGAAGTTCATTCAGATCCCAAGAATGCCTGCAATCTGCAACGCACAGTCAAGAGTCAGTTCGGTTTAGTGGTTAAGGCACTAGGCTAGAAAGCAAGAGATCATCAGTTCAAGTCCTGCTTTAGGGTCAAAGTCACCCAAGGACAGCAGACCAGTGGTGAAATGTAAAATGTGTTACTACTGGTTCTGTGGGCGTGGCTTGGGGGGGTGTTAATGTGACTCGGTGGGCGTGGCCAACTTTTTTTAAAAAAAAAACTTTGAAAACCATTTTTTCTACAACCTCTTCGGCCAAAGAGGTTGTAAAAAAATGCTTTTAAAAGCCTCTGACGATCCTAGCTGAGTTGCCTGATCGGCAGAGCCTTGTTTTTTTTTAAAAAAACATTTGTTCTACAACCTCTTTGGCTGAAGAGGTTGTTTAAAAAAATGCTTTTAAAAGCCTCAGGTGGGATCGTCAGAGGCTTTTAAAAGCATTTTTTCTACAACCTCTTCGGCCAAGGTTAAAATGTTTTTAAAAGCCTCTGACGATCCCAGCTGAGCCGCGCAATCATCATAGTTTTTTTTTTTTTAAATTTTAAAAGCATCTTTTCGGCCGAACAGGTTATAGAAAAAATGCTTTTAAAATTTTTTTTTAAAAGCCTCTGATGATCACGTGGCTCAGCTGGGCATGGTGGGGGTGGTAGCCGAACCACCCGCCTTGGGCGATCTGGTCCAAACTAGGAGCATTTCACCCCTGCAGCAGACTAACACTAATAGTTTTTCCCAACTAATGAAGGAACTTGGGCTTTGAGTAGCATGTCAGGGACTGCTCTCTGAGGAAGTAGTGGAGTGGGATGACTATTTAAATTGATTTACATTTTAATAAAATTAGTATGACTATCCTCCACCCAGGTGTTTCATAGCTTCCCATTTCTTTCATATTAATTATGATGTGGGAGCAATTTTTGTTTGCCTCTGGGGGCCAAAATGTTTTTCAAGGGCCACAGAGCCTCTATTACTCATGTTCTTAGTTGCGACGTCATGTCTGACCCATTGCAACCCCATGGACAATGTTCCTCCAGGCCTTCCTGTCGTCTACCATCTTCTGGAGTCCATTTAAGCTTACACCTACTTCAGTGATTCCATCCAGCCACCTCTTTCTCTGCCATCCCCTTCTTTTTTTTTGCCCTCAATTGTTCCCAGCATTAGGCTCTTCTCCAGTGAGTCCTTCCTTCTCATTAAGTGGCCAAAGTTCTATTACTCATAGGCTGAAGAAGCCTTCCTAACTTTTCAACTGCTATTGAATTCATCTTCAGATATCTGTGCATGGTGAGGTTATTTCTGATATGAAAAGGTGAATTCAAGTACTTTGGAAGAGCAATGTATGTGTCCTTTGATAACTGCAATAGAATAAGGCAAGGAAGGGCAATGGAATAAAATTAGGAAGCTTATTAGCTTGCCAGCTTCAGGGAAATTCTCTACTCCAGATGGACCTTGACAGAGTTCTATCAAATTTTCATAGATGCAATTAGTTTACTCCATTTAGAGACATTCAATTAGAGGTTTCCAATTAAGTTGCAACCCCCATCATTAAAACATTATTAACCCTCCCAAACTTTACAAGCTTCCTGAAAAATGCACATAGCAGGAACGTTGAACACATTTGTTTCTTTAAAGTGAAAGCCTTTTCCTTAAAATCAAGCTCACTTATTAAAGGAATACTCAACTAACCTCAGTTGCAATATTTGTGGTAGGAGCCCATTGGATACTTCTGGTAGTAGCTTTTAGCAAACTGAAGATAGTTTTAATTTTTGTAGCAATATGACTTAATGAGCAAGAGCCATATGCAAAAAATGTATGTGGTTTTAAATAAGAACAATTTTAGGATTCTCCTCAAGGATGACGATGAAGGCAGGACTTTTTAACAGATACATCTTATGCACCAATGGTGCCCATTCCAGCACTGGGAGTCCTTGGTCATGGTGACTCACATCACGATCACTTCCTAATTAGATAATTGCAATGCACGTTACACGGGGCTGCCATGAGAACCACCTGGAAATTACAGTGTGGCAACTCATCCAGTGCCAGGCATTGTTTACCCATGGTACATCCAGAGCTGCTTTCCAGTTACTTTCTGGATGCAATTCAAGGTGATGGTTATTATGTTTAAAGACCTCCATAGCATGAGGCAAAGTTATTTGCGGAACCATTTCTCCTTGAGGGTATCTGCCCACATTATCAGGGCAAATAGGGTGGACACCATAGGTTCCATCTCTGAAATGACACCAATTAATTGAAACAAGGAAGCTTATCTTTTCTTTAGTAGCCCTTGTCTGGTGGAACACCCTTCCCCAAGATCATGCAGGTTCTCACCTCTTTATACTTCCAAAAAACTGTGACGTGCTGGCTTTTCTCCTAGGTGCTGGGATAGGGTGATGTTGAGCCCAAGTACTGTATGGTTTGATAGACTGGAGATTGTGGTCATATTTTCTTGGCTTTTTTTGTTTTTATTATTACTATGGACCACACAAATTATGTTTATACAAGGGTTTTTTTGAAAAAAAAAGAATTAAATATGGCCACACTGGATCTTATCAACATTTCTTATCAACATTTTGATAAGATGTTGATAGGATGTTATCAAAGTTTCAGGCAGCAGCTTTGACATGGATGAGAGAATGGATTGAATTAAGAAATACAAGACTACTAACTTTGGAAGGACATGATTTACAATTGGGATGGCATGCCTTTTTATGGTATGGCAAAAATAAGATGCATAGCTACTTTCAAAGACATTATGTAAGAAATGCATTATTATCAGTGTGGGAGAAGGTTAGAGATAAATATTATTTGAAAATACCAACATGGTTATCAACAATGGAAGCGTTAATACATCCAAATATTATTAATATGGGAAATATTGTCAGAAATAAAATTATATTGTCAGAAGAGGGGGAATTGAAAACGAAACAAGAAATAGAAGAAGAAGGGATTGAAATGGACTGGTATACACAATTATAAATACAAGCGAGATATGAAAAAGATGCTAAATTATATGGAAATTTGGAAATGACAAAATTGGATGAGATACTCACAGGAACAGAAGAAAGAATGATTAAAAAACTGTGTAACTATTTACTTAGTATTGAGTTAGAAGAAGAACAGGTGAAAGAAACAATGATAGCTTGGGCCAAAAATTTTGGATATACAATTGAGTTAGATAAATGGCAGCAATTATGGGGAAAAAACTATAAATTAACACTATCCACATCACATAAGGAGAATCAATATAAAATGTTTTATAGATGGCACATGGCACCTGAAAAATTGGCAAAAATGTTTAAAGATAAATCAACTAAATGTTGGAAATGCCATCAGATACCAGGATCGTACTATCATATGGGGTGGACATGTCCAGAAGCGAGAAATTATTGGGTTAAAATCCAAACATGGTTAAAGGAAATGATACAACATATTCATTTAAAACCTGAACTGTTCCCATTGGGTATCTTACTGGAGAAATATAGTAAAGAAAATATATATTTGATTATACATTTTATAACTGCAGCGAGGATTGTATTTGCACAAAATTGAAAAGCCTTATAGAGGAAGAAGTAATTAAGAAAATATTGGAAGGTGCAGAAATGAATAAATTAACATTAGCAATTAAAGAAAAGGAAGAATCGGAGTATTATAGGATATGGGGGCAATTTTATCAATGATTAGAGAAGAGATATACATAAAATTAATATAAATATAAGATTTTGGGGGAAATGTTGCAATGAATTAAACGAAGACATAAAAGTAAGATAGAAATGTAGTAAGAAACTGATGATAAAGGAGGAAAAAAATGAATTAACATAAATGTAAGAAAATTGGAAAGAATGTTGTAATAAATTAAATGAAAATATAAAAGTAAGATAGAAATATAGTAAGAAAATGATGAAGGAGGAATAAGAGGACATAAAATATGTACCCAGATGACACACTGAATGATTGATGACGCATTGTTTGTTTAAATATAAAAAATAAAAAACTTTTTATATAAAAAAAATCTTTTAGACCATCATTCTCTTCCTAAAGTAACTAAATAGTTACTCATATCAGGAGTGGAGAGTCATTCTTTGTATTTAGAGAATTATAGCTTTTAACAGTTTCAGCTAGGATCTATAGTTCAACAGCATTTACACTTAAAAAAATAATGGTCTGGAAGATCAGCATTCCCCAATTGCTCTTTTAAAATATGAGCTCAATAATATCTCATTTGCATGTCTCATCAACTGATAATGAAACGTACATGGTCTCCAGGAATGATACAGCATCTTAAGCAGGAGTCGTTTACTGTATAATAATCTTCTCCAAAATATGTTTAATGTTCCTTTGAAACAACCAGGTTGGCCACCATCACAATATTTTGAATTTTAGTGTAATAATTGGTCTCCAGACTAGTAAAGACTTTGAGATCTTTATGTAAATAGCCTGATACCAGCTTCTTCATTATCAGTAAAGAGAACTGCCTTTTTTCTATATACGGGAATGTTGTTAGGAACAATAGCACTTAGCAATAGCACCTAGACTTATATACTGCTTCACAGTGCTTTACAGCACTTTCTAAGTGCTTTACAGAGTCAGCATCTTGCTCCCAACAATCTGGATCTTCATTTTACCGACCTCGGAAGGATGGAAGTCTGAGTCAACTTTGAGCCTGGTGAGATTCGAACTGTCAAATTGCAGGCAGGCGGGAGTCAGCAGAAGTAGCCTGCAATACTGCATTCTGACCACTGCACCATCACAGCTCTTAAAAAATTTAAAAAGTCAAGGGTGGACTTGGAGACAATCAAAGCAGGAGTCATGAGGTACTTTTGTTCTTGCCTAATTCAAGAATTTCATTCATGTTTACAGAAATGGTAAACTTTTGTAAGTACTGTTTTTGTTAGACATTATCACAATATTCTTAGATGATTTATGAAACTTTGATAATGCTGATTAAAATCGAGATACCAATCACAAGTAAGGTGATAATATAAATAATTCACTGTGCAGAGTCTTTTATTTCTTAGACTATGGCAAGTAGTATACCTTTTTAATAAATTATAAAGAAACCATTTATGAATACAAAAGGATCCATATGAGATTTCCAGGTGAACAGTTTATTTGGAGATTTGAAGGTTTGAACCAGGATGCTTGAGGAGCTGCTTTCAAACAAGATGTTATGGATCTTGTTTGAAAGCAGGGCCGCTGGGGGTTCGCGAGAACCTCTAGCTAAAATTCTGTGTGTTTCAGAGAACTCCCAAATTCCACTCCTGGCTGGCCCATCCCTCCCCTCCCCACCCAGGAGTCTCCATGCAGCCCGTTATGGATGCAGGTACATTCAGGGTGCGCACAGAGGCTCAGGGAGGGTGAAAAATGGGGCTATCGGAAGTTCGAGAAGGGCGGAAATGGCCCAATTCCAGAGGGTCTCTAGAACCAGGGGAGACCGTTTTTGCCCTCCGGAAGCTCAAGGAAAGCCCCCGGAGCCCAGGGAGGGCAAAAACACCCCCCCATGGTGCAGGAGGCTGACTAGGCCACGCCCACCATGGCCATGCCCACCCAGCAACCAGGTAGAGAACCCCTTGCTAAAATTTTTGAAGCCCCCCTGTTATGGATATGTATCAAAGCAATCAATAAATAAAATGGCACAATTTATTTCCATGAGGGCTGGTTAGCACCAAAAATATCTGATGAAAGTTATTTTGCCATCCTCCTCCCGGATGCAACAGCATAAAATACTAAACTGGTTTAAAGGTTCCCCAGCTCATCATTTTGCCTGTTTCTCAGATAATCAAATAGAATGATTCCAGTTCAGAGGCCAAGGTAGAGATTGTCTCATCTATCATGAGTACCTTCTCCAAAAGATCTCTCAAGGAATGTTCATTGGTTGGCAAGATTTGTGTCATGGGAGGGAGGGAAAACACTATCTTGACACTGAACTAGAAAGTTTTATCAAAGCCAACATAAGAAATATGGAGAGAGATGTGAAGGACATGACAAGAGTGGCATCTAAATTTAAGGCTGAGGAAGATACAAGCAAATTCTTATGGAGATATGGTTTAAAGACTGTGAATGGGGTATTTTAATGCTATGACTATTGGGTTATAAAGAGAAGTCCTGTGCTCTGTTGCTTTTATTTCCTTGGAAAAGACATATTTGTTCTTCAATGCATATTTTGTTGTGCACCCTACCCTTCCTCTTTACCATCATTCACATCCAAAGATCTCCATTCTTTTTCTTCTTGCTGGGTATACTTGAGTTGTCTTCTAGACAACTTCTGTCTCTGGTATGGCTGTGCTTAGCAGTGTCCATGGAATGCGTGCATGTGTGTATCAAAGTAAGGAAGTGGCGTGGCCCGCCAGTGGCTTGTGCGGATTGTGGCTGATCCCAACGACAAGGAGGCTGGTGTGGTGTCGCACCAGCAGCCTGTGCAGCCGGCGCTCCAGTCGGACAGCGAGGAGGCTGAAGAGGATGTGTTGCCAGAGGCAGAGACTCAGCGAGGGCCTTCAGAACCTCCAGAGGCTCCTTCAAGTGAAGAGAGTGAAGTGGAAGAGCCTCTTCTCAATGCTCGAGAATGCAAGGCTGCCAAAAGGCAGGAGTGGCTACTCAGGTCTCCTCAAGAGTAAGGCTTGGGGCTAATTGGCTACTCCCTTAGCCTATTTAAGTTTGCACACAGCTGGCAAATGTTGCTGGAAACAATGTTTGGTCCTACGCAGAGCATTTTGAGAGTGAGTTTTTTGTTACAACTTGGTTTCTGGGCTGATTGCTAACTCTTGTCAGACTTCGTTTAATCTCTGTAATTCATAGCAGGCTGATAAGGACATTTGTGGTTAAAGCCTGCATTTTGAAAGGGGTCTGTTTGTATTAAATGGAGTTTTTGGAGCTGTGTGTGTGTGCTACACTTCTTGGGACCCGTAGCTGGGGTAGAACAGGAAGTAGGTGGAAGCAGCATAGTAACACAAGACCTGTACATAAGGAATGGTACCTGTATCATAATGAACCTTCTGCCATCTTACCCAGATAATCCCCATGTCCATTTTCCTCCTGCCTTGACAGGCAGGAGGAAAATGCCATCCTTCATGGATGTCACTGGCAATTTGAAAAGGATTCAGAAGAAGTATTTTGGATCTACTGTGTTTCCCCAAAAATAAGACTCTGTCTTATATTTTTTTTGAACCCTGAAATAAGCGCTTGGCTTTATTGCCATGCGCTCAAAAGCCCAATTGGGCTTATTATCAGGGGATGTCTTATTTTGGGGGAAACAGGGTAGCATGAGTATATCTCTTCCTTTTTATTCATTCAGGATAACTTTTCTTTGTTCGGGTTCTGTCTGAGCATAAATAGAAGTTGTGTCTGCATTAACCAAATCAACTCTTTCAAAAAGCAACAGCAGCTTCCCTCCCCACCCCCATTTTTGCATGGAATCCTGAAAAGAGATGGACTCCTTTAATGATGGCAAAAAGGAACTATGTTCACTTGATACCATTTTTCTCAAGCCCTTCAAATCTGTCTCCGTATTTTTTTCTGTTGATTTTGGCATAACCTCCTAGTTCAGATAGCCTACAAAAGTCTTCCCAACCCACCTCCCCTTCCCCTACAACACGGGTGTCAAACTCACAATGTCACCTTGTCGTCATGTGATGTATCACAACTTTCACCCCTTTGCTAAACTGGGGGTGGGCATGGCCAGTGCGTGACGCATCCAGCCCATGGGCCACGAGTTTGACACCCCTCCCTTACAATATCAAGGCCCGCCAACTCAAGACCCGCCTTGAGTCTTCGGAGAAAGGCGGCATACAAATTGAACAAATAAATAAATTAAATAAATAAATAAATATTAGTGATGCTATCTGGAAAACCTGAAATATGCTTCCCACATTTCAGAGATCCAACTGAGAGTGGATCCTGGATCGCAATTCCCTTTGCAAGTAATCCTAAACAGGTATATCTCCAGAAAAACCATTGAAATAGAGTAATTTTGGAACAAGGATCTGAGAGTCTCATGTTCAGATCTACTTTCAGCCCAGAAAGCTACCAGTGGACAAATCATTGTCTCTTACCTCAACCTACTTTATAGCTCTTTTGGAGTTAGAATTGAAGGAGAAAATAGAATGTATGCAGTCCTGATTCCTTGAAGGAAAGGCAGAATATAGATCTAATAAATAAAGCAAGAATAAGTAAATATTTAATATGCTTTTTCTCTTGTAGGGTGCCAAAGGACTTCTGTTTTGTTTTTGAATGATGATATGACTTCTTTGTTTTCTTTGACTTATGAAAATTAAGGGCACTTGGCTAATTCCTCAGCTATTCCATAATTTATTTGCAAGAATTGGGTATGTCTAGTTTAATGAAAAGAAGGACTAGGATGACATGGTAGCAGTGGTCCAATATCTAAGGGGTTGCCACAAAGACGTGGAGGTCAACCTATTCTCCAAAGCACTTGAAGGCAGGACAAGGAGCAATGGAAACTAATCAAGGAGAGAACCAACCTGGAACCAAGGAGAAATTTCCTGACAGAACAATCAATCAGTGGAATGACTTGGCTCCAGAAATTGTGGATACTCCAACACTGAAGGCCTTTAAGAAGAAATTGGACAACTATTTGCCTGAAATGTATGGGGCTTCCTGCTTGAGAAGTGGGTTATTTATTTATTTATTGGTTTGATTTATATGCCGCCCTTCTCCGGAGACTCAGGGTGGCTTACAATGCGTTAAGCAATAGCCTTCATACTTTTGTATATACCTGCTTAGTAGGGCTTTTGGGCCCCCACTAAGCGGTGTTCTTTTTTATACAAAGTCAGCTTATTGCCCCCACAAACTGGGTCCTCATTTTACCTACCTCAGAAGGATGGAAGGCTGAGTCAACCTTGAGCCTGGTGAGATTTGAATTTGCAGTAATTGCAGCCAGCTGGTGCTACTTAACAGCACTTTAGTCTGCTGCGCCACCAAGGCTCATAAGGTTAGACTAGAAGACCTCCAAGGTCCCTTCCAACTCTGTTATTCTGCTTTGTTCTAGTGGGCACAAGGAAGGCAGGGGGCTTCTAGCGTTTTTGCCCTCCCTGGGCTCCAAAGGCTTTTCTTGAGCCTCCGGGAGGGCAAAAACCACCTCTCCAGGCTCCAGAGGCCCTCTGGAGGCCAGGAACGGCCCCGTTTCCGGCCTTCCCGAACTTCAGGTAGGCCCGTTTTTCACCCTCCACGAGCGTCTGTGCATGCCCTGCACTTACCTGCATCCAGAACGGGCCGCATGGGGACTCCTGGGAGGGGTGGGGCAGGCAGGGTGGGGCCAGCTAGGATTGGGATTTGGGGTTCTCTGAACTGCAAAGAATCTTAGCTAGAGGTTCTCCCAAACCCCTGCGAACCCCCAGCAGCCCACCCCTGGATGTAAGAGGCTTTGGAGACAGGAAGAGTCAATTTGGATTTGGCAGGAATAGCCAAAGAGAGGAGCTGGCTTTGATCCTGGTCGCATCTAAGAGACAGGGAGAAAGGATGCAAGCATTATTTGCTACATTTTCCCCCCACCAACTACCATAATTCTACTTAAACGATTAAAAGAGCAGCTCATGTTTTATGGTAACAGAGGATTGAAACTCCCAAAGGATTTCAATCCCTAAACCTAATGGGATCTAATCTAATCTAATGCAGAATGACAGCTTAGGGGCACGGTAATTTTCTTCTTAGGTTGGTGGGGTTTTGTTTTGTTTTTCCTCTGCTCGCCCCCCCTCCCCTTTCTGGAAATGATGTTTCTGTGGAAATAGCTGTTTTATCTTCATGCTAATTAAAAAAAGAAGCTTGGAAAGAAGCATTTGTTAAAACCAGTTCTCAAGGGGATGGAGGCAAGAACTGTGCATGCTCTGAATTTTAAATAAAGTGAAAAATAATTATTTGAAATACGTGATGGGCAAGAGATATTTGTGGTGGGAGTTTGGGCTGTTCATGCAGATCAAACTAAATATTTGGAAGGTACATTGAGATTGTGATGTTCAGTTCAAAGACCAGTCTAATTTGGTGATACACTGTTACTATTCCTTCTTTTTAGTGTTCCTTGAATTATTCTATCCCTCTCCCCCCAAATATCTTCAGCTTTAGAAATATACATTGGTTGAAACGCAGTCTATAATTTCCCCTATTAATTTGTTTGTCAAACATTGTTACGTTTTCCCATCAATGATGAAGCTGGAATGGTGCAAAAATAATCACCTCGAATTACTTTTAATATCAGTACAAGACTTCAAGTGCCCACACATATGGAGCCAAAACAGTACATCTCACATAAGAGGAAGCATCAGTTGACAAGGTGGTTCATAGAACTCTTAAAAAATCTTTGCAGAAAAACAGTGTAGGTTGTTATAAAACATCTAAAAACGGAGCAGAGAAAAGAAAGCATATATATTAACTATAACATTAGCCAGAAGCCTGCAATTAACTACTCTATATAATAAGTTTCTTTGTTCATTAATGTGTTTAAATATTGACAAGGTGGTTTCTTGGTGCTCTCTGAGCTTGGCAGATTTCTTGCAAGTATTTCATTACCCAAGCTAGGTAACATCATCAGTGTTAATGTTACCTAGCTTGGGTAATGAAGAATCTGCAAGAAAACAACCAGAGATCACAAGGATCCCTCAGGTTCTGAGATGTCATAGTCCAGATGGAGCATCGACCTGGCCATGTGGCCAAACCACTGCAATTTTGGCAGGTACGTGCTAAGTTGACTTCAGGAACATCTGGGAGCAGCACAGCGAGCAAGCAGCTTAGGGTGCAAAATTGCCCTACAGCTAAACTTATGAAGTCACATGCAAAAGATTTGGGCACGTGATTCTGCCAACTACCACTGTGAATAGACCTACCCATAAAAGTCAATAACTAAATTAAAGAATTTAATATAGTAAAGTTGAAAGCTCCCATTTCAGTTCTTACTGTGTTTCCCTGAAAATAAAACCGGGTCTTATATTAATTTTTGCTCCAAAAGATGCTTATTTTCCAGTTAGGTCTTATTTTTGGGGAAATACTGTACAAAATGTGTCCATCTGGTTGATGATCTTAACTGGGGCTTATTTTTGGGGTAGGACCTATATTACAAGCATCCTGAGAAATCATGCTAGGACTTATTTTCCAGTTGAATCTTATTTTCGGGGAAACACAGTACTGAGGCAAAATCCATAGCTGATGGATAGATAGTTTTTCTCAGCGCAGGTTGGAAGGGGCTGTGACTCTTTGTTTTTATTTAAATATCTACATGGTAATTGTCTGAAATGCTCATGATGGGCTTACATCATAATTCATGTTAAATATGGGCAAGTAACCAACAATTTTGCAGTGCTGCTCAGAAATAGTTTTAGGTTTCTAAAGAGGATTGAGAAATGGACTAAATTTACAACTTATCTGTGATATCATTGATCACAGAGCCTTCCACTATTGCTCGGTGTAAATTTGCAATTTAGTCCATTCATTTTAGGGTGGAAAGTAATGCCCAGTGCAAGAAACAGAGTAATTTGCAATATAGCACATTTTTAATATTGTGGGTCAGGATTGAAGTAGAAGTTAATTTAGATGTACAGTGAAAAATATCAGATTGTTCCCCAAGCCAAATAAAACAATACACAGCTTGCAGAAATCTCATGCTTCACTGACTTACATTCAGACTGACTGACCTTTTATTTTGTCAATTACTTAAGGAAAGAATGAAAAATATGCATGAGATAAACTGCAGTTTGGAGCAGGGGGATTTGTGTCTGATTGACATATATCCTTATTTGTCCCAAGGCAATTGAATATAACAGACTAAACATTTAAACTACCCTGCAGTTGTGTTGACATATATATTAAACTTTTCAAAAAAGGCATATTTGTCTATTTTATAGGTAGATTCATAGGCTGCACTAAACTAGAAATTAAGGTTTGTATCCCACAAATATTCAATTTATAGACATTAACCATAATGAAAGAACCTTTAATGCAGGCTTGTCAAACTGGCGGCCCACGGGCCACGCCACCCTGGTTCCACAAAGGCAAAAAACGTCATGATACGTGACGATACGTCACGTGATGCGATCGAGTTTGACGCCTGTGCTTTAATGCAATGTTCCCAACCGTGGCCACTTTAATATGTATGGACTTCATTTCCTATGATTCCCCAGCCAGCAAGGGAATGGCTGGGGAATTCTGGGAGTTGAAGTTCAGTCATCTTTAAATGGTCAGGGTTGGGAAACACTGCTTTAATGGTACAGAATGAATGACTAGTACATAATGATGTCACCTGTTCCTGATCATTGTAGCATCAGAACAACAAGGGGTTAAAAGGTCATGGAGTGAGGTGGGCTAGAGAAAAAAGTAACTCTGAATGCATCCATGTTTTGCCCTGTTAATATTTTTGTACGTTTTATTTATTTCACCAAAACAAACTTTTTAAAACCCATATTCCACATATACTGATATAATACAGAATTCCAGCTTTTAAAAATAAAAATAAGTGTTTTGAATCAGTTAACCCAGTGCTTCTCAAATAGTGGGGCGCCCCCCCAGGGGGGGCGCGAGGCTCCGTAAAAGGGGGCACGTTTGACCTCGGCATCTGATTGGCTGTCCAAAACCCTTGTGACACGAGCCTGTCGGAGCCATCTTTAGTGTGGGACGTCCGTCCACACTTACTTTGTTGCCCGACGGATTGCGCCCAATTGATGCTCAAATGACTGACAATGACCTTCTCCTGTGAAACATAACGCTGCCCCAATTAATCAAACTTGCTAAAGAAATCAGGCTACTGCTGCTGACATTTGCATCGATAGTGAGCATTAAGCCAGTAGATGTGACTGCGCATGCTCCTCCCTTTCAAGGAGAACAGACCTTTTTCTAATAATGATACTATTTACAGTCGCGCGGGGGGCGCGAAAAATGTTTTCTTCTTCCTAGGGGGGGCATGACAGAAAATAATTGAGAAGCACTGAGTTAACCTGATTCTTGAAGACTACAGTTTTTTTTATAATTAAGAATAAGAAAATGACTTTCAATAAAACAAATGAAGAAACTAACACGTTAGAAATAATAGAAAGAGGAAAGAAAAGACAAAAACATAAATATTAAAATAGAATATTTTAATTCTATTTTATTCTACTTTTCCCAATGCAAATTATCATATCATATCATATAATATAGTAATTACATCTTAGTGAATTAGGCCCATTGAAGTACAGATGGAGGTTTTGCACAGTTTCTAGTTGGGCCACGCCTGGGAAACTGCAAGATTTGACCTTTTCCAGGGTCCTAATGTGAAAAGTCAATGAATTCCAGAATGCTGGAAAAGAAAGGAGCTGTACCGATGAAGGAAGAATGCCTGTCTCACTTATTTCTTTATTAGATTTATATTCTATATTTCTTCCAGTACTTAAGATACATACATAGCATTATCTTCCCACAACAAGCTTACCCAGTAAACTTCCATGATGGAGGGTGACCCTGAGTGTCCTTGGTCTAGGCCCGTGATGGTGAACCTATGGCACGTGTGCCACAGGTGGCACACAGAGCCATATTTGTGGGCACATGAGCGTTGCCCTAGCTCAGCTCCAGCGCGCATGCACGTGCCAGCCAGGTGATTGTCGGGCCATCCGGACAGGAAATGGGCTGTTTCAGGCCTCCGGAAGGCCTCCAGGGGTGGGGAAGACCATTTTGGCCCTCCCCAGGCTCCAAGAAAGCCTCTGGAGTCTGGGAAGAGTGAAAAACGGACCTTCCGGTCCCACTGTGCCATCATGTGCCAAAAGCGGGGGAGTGCGAGGGTGTTGTGTGCATGTGTGGGGGGGGGGAGGGGCACATTGAATTATGGGTGTGGGCACACATGCACACGACACTCCCCCGCGCTCCCCCTGCTTTTGGCACACCACAGCAAAAACGTTAGCCATCACTGGTCTAGGCCACTATTTAACTATAACATAAAACTGAACAACGCAGCCTGCTGAGGAGGAATGACTCTTGCCATTTTAAATTGCCACCTCTCTCTCTCTCTCTCTCTCTCTCTCTCTCTGTGTGTGTCTGTGTGTGTGTGTGTGTGTCTGTGTGTGTGTGTGTGAGAGAGAGAGAGAGAGCGAGAGAGCGAGAGAGAGAGAGAGAGGGAGGGAGAGAGGGGATGAGAATGAATCTTCCACACTATCTAATGATCTTTAAAAAGCAGCCTCAACACAGAATTCTCAGTTTGTGGGAAATTATATGTCAAGGTTGATTCTTAGGTCTGTCCTATCCAAGCAGTTCTTTTCAGACTTTTAGCCATTTCCCAGAACTCATTTGTTACAGTTTGTAATCTTCTCTGCTGTAAGGCTTAATTCTATTAAAGAATGTCACAAAACGGATTTAGCGTTGAGATTATTCTCCTTTCCTTGTCTGTTCATTGCTCCATCAGGTATCTGATCTTCCTTCCAAGGAAATCTCCTATAGACACTCTGTTTAGATCATGAAAAATTTCATTCAGTGATAAGAGCTGTAAAATCTCATCTTACAAGTTGCTCTTTTCAGTTGACATGATTCAATTTCTTTTCTGGTATATTTCTAATATTTTCCTTCTCTTCATAGGGGGGGGGGAACCAAAGCCATTCCCCCAAGCACAATGGTCAAGGTAAGTTCTCATTGGAAGAGAGCAGGAATGGAAGTCATAATACCCATTACTAATTATTACTGTCAGTTCTACTTACCTTATTACTGGTTCACAACGGGGCCGTGTGCGCATGCTTGCTTCACTCTCACTCACGTGCTCTCTTCTGCGCATGCGAAGAAGCATTCTGATGACGTCGGGCTCGGTGGGCGGAGTCTCCCTCCTGTTTTACTACCAGTTCTATAGAACCAGTCTGAACCAGGGGCAACCTACCACTGATTACTGTTATTGCTGACTATTGTTTTATCTGGATCATTTTTGTACTCCACCCAGAGTCTTATTGTTTGGATTAGATGGCCATACGTATTAAAAAAAACCACACTAAAGAAAGCCAAGTTGTTGGATCTGGTTGATCATGGACACCCTCTGTTGTAAGTCCTACATATCATATTTTTATATCAATATCCTTTGAGTAGATACCTTCAAAATGGATAGACTCAGTTACAGTGGCAATGAGTGCACCATTGGAAAACCTGAAAGGCCTGGTTGAGGATAGATTGACATGGGAAAAAAACCTGTGTGGTTGCTAAGAGCCAACAATTCCTTGATAGCACATAATCAAATCAAATCAAATCAAATCAAATCAAATCAAATCAAATCAAA
>WNWU01000016.1:958073-1086493 GCA_012654045.1 Ptyas mucosa
AATCAAATCAAATCAAATCAAATCAAATCAAATCAAATCAAATCAAATCTCAAATCGATATTCCCATCTATTTAAAATCAGTTTCAAATGAACATTTCTATAACATTTTGAACTTTGGAGGCTATCCATATCAGCAGTGGGTTTCCAATATTCTTTCCACCGGTTCGCTGCGTGTGTGCGTCTTCCGTGCATACGCCCAGCTTTCCGCATATGCACTTTGCTCATTCGCGCGCCTTCCGCCCATGCACCCGGCCTTGAAAACGTGCCTAAATAGGATGCCATAGAGTCGGGGCGGGGGCGGGGGCAGGGGCAGGGGCGGGGGCGGGGGCGGGGGTGGGCCCACCCCACCCCACCCCACCCCACCCATGATTTCCACTACCGGTTCATTTGAACCGGTATGAATTGGCTGAATACCACCTCTGAATATATTTCTGCTTCTAGAACCCCACCAAAATGGATCAGTCTTTATAAATATCAGAAGAGTCAGAATCTGAATTTCTTATCCAACCAGTGCCAGCAAATAAAATATCATCCAGCTATTCATCATTGTTATCCAGCTACTTCTAAAGTAGCAACTCAACCGCAGAGTTTTTCCTGTGTTTTTCCTTGAAACCAAAGCAGGGTAGAAAGAGACGGATGGGACCCAGCCGAGGTCTTATTTCTTTCTCCTGGAGAAGTTAGTTCCTGTGTGGAAAACATTACAGAACCTGTATATTTTCTTCAGCACATACAACAGCACTGAGGACCCAAATACAAAGGCTACACAAACATTTTCAAATTGTATTTTCTATCCTGCTCTACGGAGTAGAGAGTTGGTCTCTGAGAGAAAGCCGCTTGAGGAGACTAGAAGCATTTGAAATCTGGATTTACAGATGGCTGTTACGTATAAACTGGGTTGACAAAATCAGAAATGAGGAGGTGATAAGCTGCCTGGGAAAGCCAGGGGAAATCATCAAAACCATTAAGAAGCGAAAGTTAGAATATATCGGACATGTGATGCAACACCCAGAAAAACATGGCCTACTTCACTTAATCCTCCAGGGAAAGATTAAAGGCAAACAAGGTCCAGGAACAAGAAGAACATCATGGCTTCAATGGGACCGGTTTGGGGGCATGGCCAGCCAATATTATTACCGGTTCTCCGAACTACTACAAATTTTTACTACCATGCGAACCGGGAATAACCCACCCTGCTACAAACTTAATTCTGCTATGGCACTTGACTTTAGTTATTATGGTTCCATTCTGAAAAACAGGGATGTATCCAGACCGGAAAGCATTTTATTATGGAGTGTAATTCAGCAGCTCTGTGGCACCGCTATACAGTCTCATTATATAATGTAGTGTCTAAGCAGAAGTGGCTTTAGGAACAGTTAGATGAGCCTGTCTGGTTCTTGTTTTGTTCTTGGTGGGGAAAGACAGGAGATATTTATTTAGCTTTCTGTAAACACCATTCCTGCATTTAAAAAAAAAAAACTCCCTCCATGATGAGGTTTAGCTATAGGAAGTCTCAGCCAGCACAATTTCCCATGCAACACATATTTATTTGCATCACCTGTCTACCTTGCGGCAATTCAATTAAACTTTGGTTTATCAGCCAAGCAACTGGAATCTAAGAATTTTCTGTTATAAGCTCTTTTCAAAGGACTGAAACTCCTTTGTACTAAGGTTTCTTTTCAAAGGCCAAATGCATCAGAGATGCACAAGAATTCTTTCAGCTCTCTGCAGGCCTTGTCTTCGTCTTGAGTGGTGCTTTCTGCTGCTACCGATCTATTCCTCCAGTTGACCCAGATTGTTATATTCTTATGTCCCACTGAGCCTGTGCTTTCTTAGCAGCCTAGCTTGCAACACTTTCAATGTTTCAGTGGTATCAGCTCGAATCTAAGGAGCTGCCTTCTCCACACGACATTACTTCAATCCAAAATGTTAAGGTGGATGGAAAAAAAAAAGCACAGTGAATAGACCTTCTCACTATCTGTGTAGGTCCTGCATTGTAAGAGACAAGATCAAGCTGGATTTCTGTGGTTAACTTAAGGATAGAATGCATTTATATCTGGGTACATCATGATAAATGCCTTAGTCCACTGTTGCTGTTTAAAAATTCCAGAATATCTCACTGCGGCTACACCGCTAAGCACTCTCCCTAGGTGGTAAGTTGCAAACAGTTGGAGTTACTGCTGCAAAGGTTTAAGCTGTCAGTTATGCATTTTTCACTATGTTTTTTTTAAATAGAGGGACATCTGTGTAATTCTATTTTTGAAGTTGTCCAATATATGGGTGATTATAATTTTATTTGCCTGTTACTTACATGCTATAAAGATGAAGGGAGCAGGCACAGATTTCTAGCATCATATCTTTGATGCCTAAGTATTCAGCATAGACTTCAAGCCAAAAAAACCCAGCACGGTTTACTGATATGCCAGGTCTCTTTTGCAGGATGTCATATTGGTGTCCAACCAAGACTATTAGGGTTTGTGGTGAAGGAAAGAAAGAAAGTTGGTGTAGTGCACGGGTGTCAAACTCACGGCATCATGTTGCCATCACATGATGTATCACAACATTTTCCCCCTTCATGCCGGTTGGGTGGCCGTGGCCTGCACATGATACATCTGGTCCGCAGGCCGCCAGTTTGACATCTCTGGTGTAGTGGTTAAGGCACAAGTCTAGAAACTAGGAAACTGGGAGTTCTAATCCTACCTTAAGCACAAAGCCAGCTGGATCACCTTGGACCATTCACTTTCTGCCCTAGGAAGAAGAAGGCAATGGCAAACCACTTCTGAAATCTTGACAAGGAAAACCCATGGGCTCATCCAGGTAGTTGACAAGAGTCAACACTGACTTGATGGCACGAATATCCCTGGCACCCATTTTAGTGCATAGCTATTTGCAAGAGAAACTGTGTGTCAGAACTGCCACCTCACTGTTAGTCTGCCATGAACCATGTGGGGAAGCTGGACGGGAGAGCGAGAGCCTGGGGAGAAATGAAAGTGAATTGTGAAAGTGAAATGTGAGAAGATTTCTCTGTGAGAACCTAGGAAGTCTTCAAGGTCATTTCCCTGGGAGAAGAATGGCAACACATAGAGTGTCTGTTTCCAAAACATCTTGTTTAAACGTGATTGGACAATGAGAGATAAACAATGGAAAGAGGTCAAGGGAAGAAAGTTAACTGGCAAAAAAAAAAATGGTGTGAATTCTCAGTTCTGTCTTTACACTGCAATTCATTTGACTTGTAGTAAATTATACTTTTCACAACAAATGGAGTTAAGGATTGTTTTCACTTAGAACCCCAAGTTAGGGCAGACCTGACACTGGGATTTATTTAACACAATCCAGCTATTTCCTTCCCCATTTTAACATGTCCTTTTTAATCGGTCATATTCTGCTCTTAAATCTATGCTATCAAGAAACAAGGAATGTAACCCATGGTATCTTTGAAGTAACCCTGCTTCATGTGATGTAGTGCTGGATTAAATAATTGAGTATGATGGGCGAGGCTGAATAATTGCAACCCTCTTGCAAAGAAAACACAAATGCATTGACTTAATCTTGGTTTTCTAAAATAATAGCCAGTACTACTCATGAACAGAAGCCATAAATGCTGCTTATTCTTACAGCACAAGTTGGATTTTTTCCTCTGTTCTCTTTCCCTCAGTATGAAAGAAAGACTTAATGCAAGTCACTTAGCACCCAAACCTTATACTAACAAATTCTAAATTTTCTATTGTTTGAAATCTATAGATGGAAAGTCACACTTCTAAGCTTTAGAATTTAATATATTTCAGCAGATGCCTGCACTGGAGCGGTTTTCCCCCATCCTAATTTATGAATTCAAACAATAAGCATCCAAACAATTGGTAACACATTAGTATGGTCAGTCATTATGTTTCTGAAATTGTAGTTTTGCATCCTGGTAAGTCTGCCCAAAATGCCTTTTATTTATACCACTCAATGCTATAAACATGTTTGGTGACTAAAACAACATGGTAGAGTTTAAGCTGTAAACAATAAAAATCCATTTGGATGTTTTAAACAGAGATTATAGGAAGAAGCATTGAAAGTATCAACAATTGCTTAGGCACCAAACTAAGAATAAGTGTCACTTTGTGTTCAAGAAAAAAAAAGTGATAGCCTACTAGATTACTACAGAGAATTGCAATTTAATTTATGATGAGGCTGAGTTGGGCAAATAAGTGGATTTGGCAGTAGTGTTAAAGACTGATTTAATAGTCCTAGTAAAGTAATGGAAACTGCAGGTAAACAGCCAATAAGATCTGTGGGTAATATGGTACCCACAGTTTAAGCCATGGCTGACTGTAGATGCAAACATCAGCTTTCTCATTCTAACTCTGCTATGATGCCAAATGTCTTGCAGGTTAATTTGTATATATAATTGACCAGTAAAAAATAGTGCCAATTTTGTTTGTTCGTTTAAACAAGCATACTATCTCTGGGTTATAAAAATCTTGACTCTCAGGAAGAGTTGGAAGTTTTGAATCTCTAGTGATCTCTCTTGGTGTTTTCGCAGCTCAAAAACAGGGTATGCCTAATTTAAGCTGACTGTCATAATGAATGCTTTTCTAATTTCTGTCCAATTTTCATCTTTGATTTGCATTCTCTGATTAAGACTGAAATCTCATCTATATTTACTAGAGGGTAAATTAACAGAGAGCAACTGTGAGTTGTACTGTAAGCTTTTAAATAAATGTTGAATATGTTAAACGTATGGCTCCATTATCTGTAAGCGACATGACTTTGATAATTTGTCAAGTCCTTTGAACATTTCACTCAGTCATTCCATATTTTATGAGTTCTCCAAGTTTTTCTTTCACTGATGCAACCCAAGTCAGAACAAGCTGCAAGAGTAAAAATTAAGAAGAAGGAAGAAACTGAATATGTACTTTTTAACATGGGATTTGCTTTATCAATGGCTAACTAGCAGAAACAAGTTAGAAACTTAAATGTAAAAGAGAATGATTAATTACACAAGGAAGGTTCACTAAAATGGGTAAGCAAATATTATTATCAATATGTGATCATTATTAATGTTATGGTTATTACTTCTTAACACTAATTGTACCCAGACAACACTGTTTATGTAGACATTGAATTTTTTATGTTTAATAAAAAAAATCTTTAAAACTTAAAAAAAAAAAAGAAGCTGCAAGAAGTAAATTTTCAGTTCTTGTTTAGTTATGCTATCTAGAGGTTGATAAATGTAAGATCCCAGAAAGGCAACATAGTGTTGATAAAAGCTTCAAACAATTGCATTGCACAGTAAAATATTCATTTTGTAATCTGGATTACTGGATCATTTTTCACTTCCTGACATTGTCTAGTACAACTTTTCTTTCTCTTGTCGGATTCAGTCAGATGCAAATTTTTATGGTTCTATTCTGTTCTGTTTCCATGGGAAAGAGGTTTATATACCAACAGAAGTGAATATATGTAGCACAAGGTTGAACTGTAGAATTTTTGGTGCTCTCTGAACTTGGTTGTTTTTTCGCAGACATTTTATTACTGGGCTAGGTATCGTCTTCAGTGCTGGAAGGGAAGAGGGTTTACTCTCTGTTTATATATAATAGCTTGCCCTGTCAGTATTGGTGGGTGTGATGTTTTTGTATTGGTAGTCCTTTGATTGCGCTGTTGTTTACTGTTTGATTGATCAGTGTTAATCCTTGTGTTAATTTCTGTTTATCTGGGTGTTGTTTGCTGGCCCAAACAGCAAAAGAGCCTTGGTGGCGCAGCAGATTAAAGTGCTGTTAAGTAACACCAGCTGCCTGCAATTACTGCAAGTACGAATCTCACCAGGCTCAAGGTTGACTCAGCCTTCCATCCTTTCGAGGTAGGTAAAACGAGGACCTGGATTGTGGGGGCAATAAACTGACTTTGTATAAAAAAGAACACCGCTTGGGGGGGGGGGGGCGAAAGCCCTACTAAGCAGGTATATACAAAAGTATGAAGGTTATTGCATTGTAAGCTGCCCTGAGTCTCCGGAGAAGGGCAGCATATAAATCGAACCAATAAATAAATAAACAAATAAAATATTCTGCCTGTCTGTTCTACATAGTAGCTATTACAGTCTTTACACCTTATGTTGTATCAGGGGTATCAAACTAGTGGCCTGTGGGCCAGATGTGTCACACACTGGCCACGCCCACCCCAGCTCTGCAAAGGAAAAAAAATCATGAAATGTCATGTCACAGCAACATGACGACTCGAGTTTGACACCTGTGTTATAGATGATTCCTGTTTTTTCTTCTTGGGCTGTTTAAGATGTTTTACTTAAGAGGTTTGGTTTACTTAAGATGTTTTAGAATCAGAAATATGTCAAACATATTATTAGAACATGATGCCTGACTGATTTCATTTTTAAGAGATATTTTTAATTTCTCTGTCCTTCACATTCACTCCATACGAGTTTTTTAAAAAAAATAGAAATATTGTGAGGTTGTAGTCTAGCTCGCTTTCTGGAAATAGGAGTCTTGTGACTGGTTTCGTCTGTTGTGTCAACCATATTGTGAAGCTACCTACAATATCGCCCGGTTCGCGCCCATAGGGAGGGCCTGCTCATAGTGCCGTTGGCTAGACAATGTTGGCTGGCGGCCCCTAGGGGTAGAGCCTTCTCTGTGGGCGCGCCCACCCTCTGGAATCAACTCCCCTTGGGGCTCCGGCTGGCCCCTGACCTTCGCACTTTCCGCTGCGAATTAAAAACTTGGTTATTCAAGTCCCCCGGCCTGGACTGATGGGTTTTATATGGGTTTTTAACTTTTATCTGGTTCAATTAGGTATTTTAACTTTGTACTGTGGTTATTGTGGATTTTATTGTTGTGAGCCACCGTGAGTCCGTTGGAGATAGGGTGGCATATAAATTAAATAAAATAAATAAATAAATAAAATAAATATATTCTCAAATATCCCGAAGTTTCTTTATTCCTGAGCTAGAGGTTCATCTTTTTGTAAATGCAGTGAAATATAATGGGTATAGTTCTTTGCTTTTAAGATGAATTTTAAAAAAAGATTTATTTCTCATTTTTAGAATTAGCACTGCTGTTGACTCGCACTTACATTACAGAATACGCAGCCAAAACCTTTGGCCAATTTGTAGTTTCTTTCACCATACAAAATCTCCAGAGGATTTTTCTCATTTACTGTGCAAATGCAAACACTTTCTGTTTGCTCTGAGGCACTGAGAAAACCGTCAATCATTTGGTCCTTCAGCTCATCAGTTTGTCCACTTATTAATTACACATTTCTGGTTGCTTGTTAGCGGTTTATTGTTGCTGTTATGAAGTTGCTATGCATACATGCCTGCAGCCCACAAACACAAAATTATTCATTTAATTGGCATGTGATACATAGAACTGGATTTTTTCCCCACAATTAACACTGATAGTTCAGATATTTTATTTATTTATTTATTACATGTATTTATATGCTGCCCTTCTCCTGAAGGACTCAGGGTGGCGAATGTAAGTTAAGAAACATGTACAATAAAATCCCATTTTAAGCCAAATAACTAATTAATAATAAATAATAAAACCCGGAATCAGAGTCAGCCTATTTGCTTGAACAGCCAAGTCTTCAGGTCCCGACGGAAGGAGCGGAGATCAGGAGCCATCCGGAGCTTGGTAGATAACTCATTCCAGAGGGTGGGAGCACCCACAGAGAACGCCCTACCCCTGGGCACAGCTAGACGACATTGGCTGCCATCAGAACCCTGAGGAGAGTGGCCCTATGTAAGCGAACAGGACAGTGAGAGGCAGGTAGGAGAAGATCCTGCAAGTATCCCGGACCTAAGTCATGTAGGGCCTTAGAGGTGAGAACCAGCACCTTGAAGCGGACCCGGAGAACCACTGGTAACCAGTGCAGCTCACGCAGGAGGGGTTTTATATGGGAGTAACGAGGGGCTCCCGTAACAACCTGTGCGGCTGCATTCTGGATCAGCTGGAGTCTCCGGCTGCATCTCAGGGGCAGGCCCATGTAGAGGGAATTGCAGTAATCCAAGCGGGAAGTAACCAGGGCATGAGTGGTTACTATCTCGGATCATTAAATGATTATTCAAATACATCTTAGTCTAATCAATATTGGCACTTGCTTAAACCCAGAAACATCCTCTTTTATTAGTCCTTAAGCAGAGTTTTTCTATCTTCTTGTTTATTGTGTGCTCAGACCAGGGGTGGGTCCTACTTACCTTTACTACCGGTTTGCAACGGGGCCGCGCGCATCCTGAGATACTACTGTACAAACATCTTAGCTTAAAAGTGATAATCTGAAGGTTTTTGTTTTGCACATTTTTCTGTACCATCTCATACATTTGATATATGACGTACATGGATAATTTATTCCTGATGAATAAATGATGAATTTGCATTGATGGATTTTTATCCATGGTCATAAAAGTCACTTTGTTTCAGATCAGCTGCTTTTGAAGATACGTCCCATCTCCCTCCCACTCAAAATAACAAAACAAATTTAATAAATAAAGCAAATATGGACGAGTGTGGCAGGTGAGTTGAGAAGTTATTACTTGTTTTATTTTCTTTTGTTTTTGTTTTAACTAATAAAACCTTTTGACGTGGATGGATGGATGGATGGATGGATGGATTGTATGTGCCATCAAATCAATGTTGACTCTTACCATCCACCTGGATATATTTTGTCCATCATCATCTGTCCCTGACCTGGTCCTTCAGATCTTCCAGTGGTGAACATCATCACTTAACTGAGTCCACTCATCTTGCTGATGGTTGTCATCTTTTTCTCTTTCCTTCCATCTTTCCCAATATTAAATTCTTCTCTAGAGGGCTAGGTCTTTACATAATGTATGTGAAGTATGATCATTTGAAGTCAAAATATGCCAACCTGACATATTTTGAGGGTCAAAGGACAACATGTAGAGACGGCATGTAGAGTGATCATGCAAAGTGAATGGTGTCAATCACATTTATTCACTTGTCAAATTGATAAGACTTCTCAATTTATAAAAACACTGGACAGTAGTCGGGATTATTTCTTCATTGAATCTGGATCATTGAATCTGAGGATAATTTTGGAGTTGATTTCTTTTTTTATGTTTTAAAAAATCTATATTCCACAGTTATCATGTGTTGCTATCTTTAAAAGATATAAAACCCATAGTCACTGAAGGATCCATCAAGGCCTTTACAAAAAGGGGTTTTAAAAGCCCATCTGCTTGGATTCCATTTCTATGTTAAGGTAATAATTTGACACAATTTATCAACTAATGCACATTTTTACTGATTTTCTGAGGACTTTAATTTGGACTAAATTTCACAATTGTCTCTTGCTGAAGCCTGAATTCTTCTGTAGGTCATATTCTCTTCTTATAGAGTTGTTTGTTTATCATTTAGCCCAACACAAATAAAATATAGTATGTAATGACTTATATGTTATGAATATTCCATCACAATACTTCTGGTTCCAAATGAAGTATAGGGCAGTTCACTAGCTAAAATTATTATTTCAGAAGATTACTCAGTTGCCCTATAGTGAGGTTCAGAATTCATTATGTTACAATTCCATAGAAGAGAACTTCCTTTTCCTTCCCTTAATTCCTGCAGGGTATAATTTCCTGTGGAACAGGAAAGAATACTGATGTTCATACTGAAGACATAGTTAGAAAAACATGTTCTTAAAGCAAAAGAACATGTGAACATTGCACACTGAAAGAATGTTGGAAAATGTCACATGACAGGAAACAGACTGGCAGCATCACTGATGCCATTGAGTGTAACTTTGAACATATCCCAGAGCTCACTTTAACAGCATTGCTAAAAAAGCATTAAGAGTTGTTAACCCAATCTTGCGTAGCTTCTTCTCTGGTAATATTGGACTGCTAACTAAGGCATACAAAATTTTTGCCAGACCAATTCTTGAATACAGCTCATCTGTCTGGAACCCGCACTGCATATCGGACATTAATACAATCGAACGAGTCCAGAGATTTTTCACGAAAAGAGTCCTCCACTCCTCTGCTTGCAACAAAATACCTTATGCCACCAGACTTGAAATTTTGGGCTTAGACAACTTAGAACTTCACCATCTTTGGTCCAACCTAAGCGTAGTACATAAAATCATTTCTTACAATGTCCTTCCTGTCAATGAATACTTCAGCTTCAACCAAAACAATACAAGAGCACACAATAGATACAAACTTATGGTAAACTGCTCCAAACTTGATTGTAGAAAATATGACTTCAGTAACAGAGTTGTCAATGCCTGGAATACACTACCTGACTCTGTGGTTTTAGCCTTAGACCGTCTACCCCATTCCTCACCCCATTCCTAAGAGGTCTGTAAGGGGCGTGCATAAGCGCACCAGCGTGCCTACCATCCCATTAGGACCATCCCAGTTCTAATGTTCCCTTTTATCCATATCCATTCCATGTATTCATAATCATGTTTATACTTGTATCTGTTATCTAATACATGCTTGACGAAAATAAATAAATAAATAAAAATAAAATATCTGATGTGCAATTTATTAGGAGCCATGTGCACTGAACAGGTTTGGTTGTAGGATGTAGACTTTATTATCCTGCCAACGTTTTGATTTATTTTCATTAATATTCTATTTCTGGATGTGCTTTGTTGCCCATTCTTTTCCCTTCCAGGGCTGATTTTCTTAAATGGCGGATTAGAAATAACGGCAGATTGAGGTTTTCTTTAAGATGTTACCTTCCCAGCCTATTCCATGCCTCCTGAAGGATCACCACGGTGAAATACTAGGACCAGGTGTTGAGCTTTTCAAGGCAGCAATATTCCCTTTTTTTTAAAAAAAATTCTCTTTGAGGACACTTTAAAGGAGCCACTAGATTAATACAGTTTTCCATAACAGATGTTAGGTCCAGATGTCCATTATGCCAGAGTGAGGCATAATGAGGGAAATGGCTGGTGGCTATTTTTCTCACAATATCGTACACTGAGGACCTTTCAAAACATAATTTTTAGTGGGTGAACTGAGATAAAAGTAAGGTTACTAACCAGGAGTGAAATCCAGCAGGTTCTGACAGGTTCTGGAAAACCGGTAGTGGAAATTTTGAGTAGTTTGGAGAACCAGCAAATACCACCTCTGGGTGGCCCCAGGAGTGAGGAGGGAATGGAGATTTTGCAGAATTCTTTCCCTACCATGCCCACCAAGCCACCACGTCCACCAAGCCACACCCACAGAACGGTAGTTAAAAAAGTTGGATTTCACCACTGCTACTAACCCAAAGAAACAATAATTATTATTGGACAAGCCTGTGAATTTTTGTTTAAAAAATTGTTCGTTTATTTTACTTGGGTTTTTTGCAAAACAACTCTGAAGGCAGAAACCAGCAAGCTAGTTGGATGTTTGTTATTTATATGTTGCTATGATCTTTCTGTTTTTGAAAGAGAGTCATCATGGTACAGTGAAGCAAAAACATAGGGAGACCCAGTTTCTAGTTCTCCCTTAGACACAGAAGGCAGCTGGGTGAGTCCGTTTCAAGCCAAATCCGCGTCAAGTATCACGAACTTACTGAGAAACAAAACAAAATATGTTTCTTCATATATTGTGAACTTTTGCTGTAAGAATGAAGCAAATGCAATGAAAAATAAGTGGACCCTGCAACTAAGAAGAACTAATGCTAAGAAAACTTGATTTTATTTAATTGTTTTTTGTTTGATTTTGTATTCTGGATGATATTTAACAGAGATTAAACAGAGAGCTATTTGCAAAGAAATTTCATTTTAATGTATGTCAATTAGTGTACATTCAAAGTGACAATAAAGTTATTCTAAGTCAGGGGTGTCAAACTCAAGGCCCGGGGGTAGGCTTCAAAAATTTTAGCAAGGGGTTCTCTGCCCGTTTGCTGGGTGGACCTACTGCGCCATGGCGGGGGGGGGGCATTTTTGCCCTCCCCAGGTGCTGGAGGCTTTCCTTGAGCCTCTCAGAGGGCGAAAACAGCCTCCCCAAGCTCTGGAGGCCCGAACTTCTGCTAGGGTTTTTCACCCTCCCTGAACTTCTGTGCGTACCCTGCACTTACCTGCATCCAAAACAGGCCACATGGGGACTCCTGGGAGGGGTGGGGCCAGCCAAGAGTGGGATTTGGGGGTTCTCTGAACTGCACAGAATCTTAGCTAGTGGTTCTCCTGAACCCCTATGAACCCCCAGCAGCCCACCCCTGCTGGCAGTTGGATCCAGCACATGTGGTGCTTGGATCTGGTCCACAGGGCCACCCTGGAAACAGCGAAGGATTGGCCTGTGTTGCCTCTGCCAGTGAAAATGAAGCTTGGGGGGGGGCACTGACAGAGGGCTGCAGGAGGCCGTAGCGGCCAATAATAGGGCCCAGGAGGGCTGCACGCACCCCTCCCGCGAGCTCCGTTTTCACTGGCAGAGGGCTGCAGGAGGCAGTCGTGGCTGAAAACGGAGCTCAGGAGCCCATTTTCACTGGCAGAGTACTCAGGTTACCACAGGCACCTCCTCTCAACATGAGTGATGTCAACCTGGCCATACCCACCCTGGCCATGCCCCCCCGAGGTCAAACACAACCCTGATTTGTCCCTCAATGAAATCGAGTTTGACACCTCTTGTCTAAGTCTAAGATTAACTGTTCCTCTTCCCATTGCTGAATTCCCATTCTTATGTTTGACACATGGATTGCAATAAAGATGGTATATGTATATAATCACCTCTTTATCTTTCCCTCACACAAAAAGAGAGGCCTGGAGGTTTTTAAGAATACCATCTGAAAGAAAACGAAATAGGTTCAGACTTGGAGAAGAAAGGCAAACTGGCTTCGCTTTAGAAAGTGGAGTCCTTCATGCTAGAGGGTTTAATAACTGCTAATTGTCACAAATCAAACGGCAATGAAAAGACAACTATCAAATTTAGTAATAGCTCCAGGTATCTCTGGTAATCAAATAGTGGGGGTTTTTTTTAATAGGAGGAATATGGCTCTTCCTCTATCTTGCTTCACTTCCACCACATGTCCTCAGGAGCATTTGTTCTAAAATAAGACTGTTATTTTCACAAAGCCTAATATATATATATATATAAAATCTGCCGTAAGCTTTGCATGGATTTGTGTTTTCCTCTTTCTTCCTCTATTGTACTGAGGGGTATTAATACTTTATGACCATTCATAAGGAGATTTGCTTCCCCTCTTTGCCTCCTAACAGATGTTTCTTATCGCCTGCATGACAAATGAGTTGCTAGAATGGTTTCCCTTCTCCATTCATGCGGATTATGAATTCCCTTTCAGAATCCCTGTGATTATAAATTCCCTTACAGTTTTCTAGATGAATGGCATGGGCTCTCAAATTCCTTCGTGGCTTCTCCACCTTCTCACGGGCATTTAACATTTCCTTGTGTTTAGAATGAAAATGCTGGCATCATCTCTTCAAGGATGGCTGTTTCTTAAAAGAAAGAAAATAGATTGCAGGGTTTTCAAAAATTTGTTTTGTGGAAGAATAACAAATGGTTCTGTGATAGACAGAAACGAAAGATGCCAGGATAAGAAATCTCTACATTTGTTGACTTTCTACAATTTTCACAACTGCGGCAAATGCACAATACTACACAGTAATATAGCATTTAAGGGATGTGGTGGCTCAGTGGCTAAGACACTGAGCTTGTCAATCAGAAGGTCGGCAGTTCAAAGGTTTGAATTCCTAGCGCCTCATAACTGAGTGAGCATCCATTACTTGTCCCAGCTTCTGCCAACCTAGCAGTTTGAAAGCATGTAGAAAATGCAAATAGAAAAATAGGGACCACCTTTGGTGGGGAGGTAACAGCGTTCTGTGTTCCTTTGGCATTTAGTCATGCTGGCCACGTGACCACGGAGACGCCTTTGGACAGTGCTGGCTCTTTGGCTTTGAAACAGAGATGAGCACCGCCCCTAGAGTTGGGAACTACTAGCACATATGTGTGAGGGGAACCTTTACCTTTACCTTTTAATATAGCATTTGGGAAAGTAATACAGATATAGATAAATGAATTTTAGTGGAATAACATGTACGGAGAGAATATTTAGAAACATGGGAATCTTTTTCTTCTTCTTCTTCCACACCTGGATCAAAGTTTAAACTGCCAGAATGAAACCGCCTTCTTGGCTTTATCATTGGCCAAAAATAAGTCATTATCGATACGTGTTTCTGGTAGTAGTTGCTGTTGCAGCAGATGGGCCGGGCTCTGTGTCTCTCCACATTCACATAGTGTGTTGTCATCTGCTAAGGTCCTCCTCTTGAGCATATTGGTTTTTCATTTAAGCATTCCAATGCTCAACCTATTTAGGGTCCTCCAGGTAGCATAAGGGAGGTCAGATCCTTCAGCCATATCCTCCACAGAGGAAGTTACTTTGCCCAGGGAGAAGATCACGAAGAAGAAGTTGGTGATATGTCCATCTTAATCCAAATATAGGTGATGGGATGATAAAAGTGACCAGGACCTTGTAAATTAGTTATCTGTTTTCAGAATCAGTGATATACATTGTCTCATTACTAGCATGAAATTATAAGTCATCTAGTACTGTAGCTGAATCATACAAGGATTGGGCAGTGGATGCCAACTTGTTCTTTATGACTAGTAGCATGGCATTTTTGTTGGATGCAGAAATGGATTTGGACCAGGGGTGAAATGTAAAATCTGTTACTACCGGTTCTGTGGGCGTGGCTTGGTGGTGGTGGGGTAATGTGACTGGGTGGACGTGGCCAACTTTTTTTTTTAACTTTTCAAAGCATTTTTCCTAATGCTTTGAAAAGCCTCTCTGCCAATCAGGAGCTCAGCTGGGATCATCAGAGACTTTTCAAAGCATTTTTTTACCACCTCTTTGGCCAAGAGGTTGCAGAAAAAAATGCTTTGAAAAGCCTCTGATGATCCCAGCTGAGCTGCGCGATCATCAGAGGCCTTTTTAAAAAACTTTTAAAAGCATTTTTTTATCGGAAGAGGTTGTAGAAAAAATGCTTTTAAAAGTAAAAAAAAAAGCCTCTGATGATCTCGCGGCTCAGCTGAGCATGGTGGGGGGGGGCGCGCACAGGGATTTTTGCTACTGGTTCTCCGAACCACCCGCCGCCATCGCTACCGGATTGGGCGATTCGGTCCGAACCAGGAGCATTTCACCCCTGATTTGGACTAGAAGACCTCCAAGGTCCCTTTGAACTCTGTTATCCTGTAACTCTGTGAGTACGTTCTCAAGAATGAAGTCCTGGTTCTTGATAACCATTCTCACATCACTGCAAACCGTTCAAAATATGGTTGTTACAATGTGTACAATTTGCATGTGCTGATTTTTGTAAAAATGTAGAAGATCTTACTACAGTGGGCAAGACTGAGAAGATGATCTGCGAACCTATTCTGTCTGAACTTCGGAGGCTAAATATGAGCAACTTCAAAGCACTTGTTTTCATATTCTTTATTTTTAAGCTTCATGTTTAAAGTGGTTTGGACAGCCTTCCGAATACAAGGACAGAGTACCTGTGACCTCCAGATACTGCTGAATTACAACATCTGGCTGCACGGCCAGTATTGAAGAATATTGGGAGGCGTAGCTCATCTGGATTGTTCTCATTCACCCATGAAGCAGCCACTCCACAAGAGGACACTTCTGAAATAGTGCTATAATTGGATCTTCTATCATAGCCAGAAGGCTTACAGTATTTTTTTCTGTTGAGGATATTCTTGGAAGCAAATGTGGTTTAAGGGTTCTGGGCTAAGCCTGGGGAGACCCACATTCAAGCCTCTCCTCAGCCATTGATCCTTTTTTGCTCTCTTTTAGTCACGCAAGTAATTATGGGGATAAAGTAAAGGATGGCACCTATGTAAATCGGGTTCTAAAAAATAGGCAGGATATAAATGTAACTACTAAAAAAAATATTTGGGACTACTTTATTAAGAACCACTTAGAGGGCAGACAAGGAATGGATGAGATCATCTATCTGTTTCTTGACTTTTTCCTCTTTTGGACACACTTTTTTTTTTGTCTCATTCTCTTTTTCTTTCGTCTTCCAAAGAATGTTTCTTATGGGAGCCTAAAACAAAATTTGCAGAGAGCTGTTGGAACTGGGCCAATGCTATGTGGATCCTTTCTCAAAGCTTTGGGAATGCATATTCTTCCAGCCTTGAGTCACCAGAAAAGGACCCCAGCATAATTTGTCTTGATAGCTAAGTTCTACTCTGCATCCCTCATGAATTTGAAGACTGAGGTCGTCCTTACAATGAAGGCTGGTGATGGTGGCTTTCCCTTGTTATGTTTCCCTTCCCACTTAGTTTCACTTGCTAATGAGGAATAATGGCTATCAGTTCCTTATATCTTTTTCGTTGGCTCTGACGATTGTGACCGAGTACCTGAAATGGGGTTTTAGCCTCATTTAAAGATGCTCAAATGACAATTTTGGCACTGATCTTTGCCCCCACCACCACCACCATCAAAGTAGTCTGGCGGATAGGCAGAGGAGCATAGACTCAAGATGAATTCCTGGAAGCTCTCTCCTATTTCATCCTGTACTATTTTGTCCCAATATCTTGTCACTCCGATGCAAGATGGAAAGAACCAAGAATGTCTGTATAAGCAGCAGTGTGGGTGGCATCGGAGAAGAACTAAATCTGTGTATAGAAGGATCCCCATAATCCTAGGCCAGGCATTACACGGATAGATTCAAGTGCAGGAAGAGGTGTCCAGTCTGTTCAACAGTCCAAGCCAAAATGGAGGGCACTGACTCAAAGGAAGACAGCAGGTAGGAAACAACCTAAACATGACCAATGGGAACTGGGCAAATTCTGATCTGAGACAACTTCATCACCAGTGCTGCCAACGAGGTAGTTGCTGTTTGTTTATAACACAAGACTTGTGTCAGAAGAAGATGGAAAAAGCTGCTTTGAAGCTAGAACAGTGAAATATGGTTTTCAACTGCCTTGCTGGTGGGCTGGGGATGAGTTGAAGGTGATGTCATGAGGATATATCCTCCAAAATTGGATAGTGTGGCATCTCAGTGGGATGTGAGAATGAGCTCTTAATGTAAATCCATCAATTCAGAACACCCAAAGACTAAAATACCACGAGCAGCCAAATATATTTAAAGCTGGTTGCTTTGAATTATAATGATTTAAGATAATATCTAGAAGACCATTTTCCATTATGCCAGGGGCTTTGCACTCATTAGCTTAAATATTGATAATCTAAAGCATATGCCTGAGCATTTGGATAGATTTCTCTCTGTATGTTTTGCCTCTGAATGAACATTTAGCGGCAATTTTATATTTTCTTACCTCAGAATAAATCCTACTGAATTTAGTGGAGTGTGTTTCTATGTAAGTACACATGTATAAGATTGCTTGAGAGCTGAAATTAATAGAAGTCACCTAGAATAAGCCAGAAAACCCTCCTTGCTAAGTCTTCGCTCTGGTTACATAGCCCTACTTATCTTCCTTTGCTTTTCTCCTCAAAGTTAGCTCACTAGTTAGAGAGAATTAAGCTTGTTCCCATATTGTTTTTTTATTAAGTCTGGTCTCCAATTCCTTTGCAATGTGTCTGCTTGTCTGTTCATCAAGATGGCCTGTCTGAGATTTCAAACAGGGAGAAGAGAGAATAACACTTTTTAATCACATTTTTGCCAAAGCAATGCAAGAAAAAAAATGCAACCCTGGGACACTCTAGCATCAGAAGACTGGCTCTTAAAATCTCCCAATTTGCATATTTCCCCCACTCTGCAATTATTTTTATGTTGTCTGACACAGCTCTTAGCGATGATAAAGCTATTTGTTTCAATGAAATCACGCAAAGCGGTTCTGAATTTTTTTGCAAGGCAAAAACTGACAATGGCCCCCAATGGATTTATTATGACTGTTTCTTTGCCGGAGCAGTGGCTCTCAATAAAATGTATTACTTTGCAGTTCATATAGAACAAAGCTGCTAATAGAATTGAAGGGATCTATTTAGGTCATCACATCCAACATACTGTTCCATTTAATTTAAGCATTCCCTGCAGAAGATTGAAGACATCCAGAAAAAGATCACCTTTCTAATTGGTTCTACAGCTGAATTGCTCTTACAGCTACCATTTTTCTATCATTCATTCAACAGGTCCCCATCTTTCTGCAGCTTCTTGAAATGTGCTATCTTATCTCCCTTCATCTCAAAGCTAAAAATTCTTAATCCCTTCTATCTTCTTTCACAGGACTTTAATTCCTTGCCCATTCCTCTTCTACTTCTTGAATCCCCCTCTGCTCCCACCTTCTCTAAATTCTTCTGAAAGTGTGGTGCCCAGAAATAGATAGAGTATTAAGGACAGGAATCTGACCACTTCAAAATAAAGTAGAAGTATTGATCCCTGTGAGATGGAGATTATACTTTTTTGATAGAATTCAAAACTGTGCTTGTCTTTTTATTTTTATTTATTTATTTTTGCAGTTACAGCAGATTGTTGACTCTCTATGCTATTATTCTTCTTAGGAGTGCATAGAAATGTGTACTGCTGTTTTTCACTGTTCTATTTCATATAATAGAGCAGAAAAAAATGATAAAGCTTCGCTTGAATTATATTTTGTTAAGCATGCAGGAAGGAGATGGATCCTATCAGGGTCTTCGTTGTGAGACGTAGAGGCTGTTCTCCTAGCTTAGTCAGTATTTCTTGGCTGCTATAAAAAAGTTAAACAAGGATGGCCCATTTTAAAGCATAGATGGAAACCCCCCAGAAATACTTGGACTGTAGACTAGACTGGGAAGTAAATGGAAAAATAAGTCCAAGAAAAGGCAGTGGCAAACATCTTCTGAACTGTTGTCCAGAAAACAGTATGGATGTGTACATGAACTTAGTAGGAATCATACGCAACTTGAAGAAGACTTTACTCATCTTAACTGAACATATATATGGACAAATAGTTCTTTGAATAGCTTCTCCTAAGACACAAATGCCTTAAAGATTAATATAAGTTGCACCTATGAGCTGTCAACTTCTGTTCCTCAGAGATTCTGGAATCCAACACAGTTCCAGCCAACATAGTCAATGGAAGGTGTTAGATAGGGAGCGCAATGAAGAGGCAAGATGCGGGCAGTTTTTCAGTACCTTTATTGTGGACTCATGATCAGACAGGTTCGCTGGCAGGCTGCCGGAGCTTTCTTTTTAAAGAGCTCCGTCAGCCTAGCCGGCCACTGACCGTGGTTTATTTTTCCCGCTGCTAGGTGAACCAATCAGCAGCGGGTATGCAAGTACGGTACTCCATACATGCATACGTAACAGAAGGGATTTCGGAAATTGTGGTTTAGAATAGTAGCCCCCAACCATTTTTGGTGCCAGAGATGGTTCCATGGAGGATGATTTTTCAGGAAACGGGGGGCAGCATGGTTTCATGTGCTGCCTGGACCTTTAATGGGCTGTGGACCAGTGATGGTCCATGGACTGGGGTTTGGGGACCCCTGGTTTAGAACATCAGGAGGGCAGAAGCTTTCATATCCTTCAACTACTTGAAATAGTTCAAAATAATTTGAATTGTAAAATGAATTTTGAAATATGTAAAAACCAGTGCCTTATAAATTGCTGCTACAGTTCAGGGGTGGGTTCTAAAATTTTTTACTACCAGTTCTGTGGGCATGGCTTATTTTGTGGGCGTGGCTTGATGGTCATGTGACAATTATTTAGGATTTAGCAGAGGTACTGGTCTACCAGGCTTTTAACTGCTTGCAGAGATGTACTGATCTACCCATTTATTTTTGCAAGCACTGGTCTACTCATTTGTTTTCTTTTACTACTGATCAGCTGTAGGGCGGCCCTTTGAAACCCTGTGGCAAGAGTTTAAACAGTTTTTTTCCCTCTAGCCATCAGCTGGGACTCAGGAGGCAGCAATAGATTGGGGGTGGGGCCAAATAAAAGGTAAGAATAACGCGAGGAGTGGGGGGGCGGGGAGCAGAACTGGTTCAGTGACGTCATATCATCACCGCTACCGGCTCAGCGGAACCGGGCAGAACCGGGAGGAACCCACCACTGCTACAGTTGCCCTTTTCAGCTATTATGCATACTTTTCTTTTTGAGTCTGTATAGAATGATTTGCCTAAAGTTAAAAGATTCTTTTTTTTCTCTTCCATAACCTACCAAAATGGTTAATATTGCTGTTAATCATTCTGGGCACAAGACTAAGAAAATGATGAGGAGAATGATCTTCTATGATTGATAGCAGATTAGAAGTCAATGCATATTTCCCAGTTGCTATCAATAATTTGGTCCTCCTACATTTGAGACAACTATTGAGATTCAATTTGGCATCTGGCTTGTTGGTGCTATGTTTCATGTCTCAAGGCCTGACATAGTTTATTCTCTACTCCCTCTGAAAGTGAAAGCTGGATTTGCATACTCTGTCTTCTTATCTAATGCATCTGGTTTATGAATAGGGCTGGATGAAGAACTGTGTGGGCAGGGCATCTTAAGTGAACAAAGCTTAATTTGCTGTTCCTGGACTAACCAAATGTAATGCTCCTTTGGACTATATTGTGTTCTAAATTTCGTGATGCAGTTTTTGGCTCAAACAGTCCATCAAAATGTGCATTTAGCACAGACAACCATGTCCAAGAAATAGACAGCCATAATGAGAATAAACGTGAATTTTGGACCAGCTAAAAAACAAAACAAAAAGGCAAAATGAGATGGAACAGATTTATGGTTACATACCCACGAATGTGAAATTAATTGCAAATGAACCATCTTACCCATCATAATTACCTTGAGTTTATTATGTTATTGACATTTCCATTGGTTCTTTCATTGTTTCCAATTTAATAGTTATTTAATTCCTCTGCATTTATTGATTTATATAATTATGGATTTGAAAATATTAATATCCCCTTCATTCAGCATATTTAAGATTTTTTGCAATTGCTGTATACTTTTCATTCTCTTTGGATGGGGACTGAGGAGCAATGCAAAGTCATAGGAAGAAGAAGAGGATGGGTTTGTTCAGTGTACTGGTAGTGATGTCATAGATGTGTCAAATAATTAACTTCTAATTGTTTGTCCTTTGTATTTTATTTATAAGGTTTATGAACTGCCTCTAAAAGCTCTGGACCAGGGGTGTCAAACTCGATTTCACTGAGGGCCACATCAGGGTTGTGTTTGACCTCAGGGGGGCATGGGGCATGGCCAGGGTAGGTGTGGTCAGCTTGACATCACTCATGTTGGGGGTGCCTGTGGTGGTCCAAGCGGTCTACCAGTAAAAATGTTTTCACTGGCAGAGGATTGCAGGCAGTGGTGGGTTCCTCCTGGTTCGGCCCGGTTCCCCCGAGCCGGTAGCAGTGATAATATGACATCACCAAACCGGTTCTGCCCCCCCACCCCCCTCATTATTCTTACCTTTTATTTGGCCCCACCCCCAATCTATTGCTGCCTCCTGAGTTCCAGCTGATGGGCTATAAGGAAAAAAACTGTTTAAACTCTTGCCGCAGGGCTTCAAAGGGCCGCCCTACAGCTGATCAGTGGTAAAAGGCAGTGTGGTGGTAGACCGGTGCCTCCAAAAACAAATGAGTTTACCGGTGCCTGCAAAAATACATGAGTAGACTGATACCTGCAAAAAATAAATGGGTAGACCGGTACAGCTCTGCAAGCAGTTAAAAGCCTGGTAGACCAGTACCTCTGCTAAATCCTAAAGAATTGTCACATGACCATCAAGCCACACCCACAAAATAAGCCACGCCCACAGAACCGGTAGTAAAAATTAGATTGGACTAGAAATAATTATAAAATAAGAAACAATGAATCATAACTATAAGAAAGCAATGTCTGCTGAAGATCTTATTCTAGTAGCTTAATTTCCAAAGGTCTTATAGAAAACTAGATTTTAATCATTCTGCAGAAAGCCAGAAGAGTAAGGTTCATTGTTAATACTTAGAAGGCACAGGAATTGCCATGTTCGGATATTCAGCCTTTTTATTCTGTTTGTGTCTAATGGTACCTGTCTGACTGTAAGTTATTACTAATCAAATCATGATACCCACTGGGACGAGAATTTGAGATTGCCACTTGTTTTATACCTCACAGGTTTTGCATATTTTGATTCTCTCCCCAAAGACATATATCTTGCTAGCTTATGCCAGCTAAAAGAAAGCATACATGATATTCTCAATTGCTTCTCCATTGCAAAATTGGAATTCCAAAACCGAATCCTCTTGCACAAATAATTTATTACCAATTACTCAAAATCATACACCTTGGGGAAGCTAAAAATCAAGCATTTATAAAGTACATTTATTAACAAACTTTTTTTTTGAAAAAAGCACACATTTTAGTCAGAAATCTATGTATGTTACTGACAGTATATAACATTAGTATCTACTAACTAAAACAACAGAAATTCAAAAGCTTAAAAATGTATGCTAGAAGGAAGGGAGAACATAAATCTATCTGTGAACATATGTCTAATAGACTCATCATCCAAATACAATGTTCATTGCATAAACTCAGAATAGAAAGGGAAGTGTGTCAAGGGAAATTAGTTGTGTGTATGTGTGCCATATATCATACCTATGGCATGTATCATAGTGTCCCTGTTATACTGTGTGCGTTAGGGAGATGTTCCCCTTGAGCAATGTTTCCTACAAAATCGGGAAACTAGCTTTAGCAACTGTCAGCATAGGAAACGGTAACTAAACCCTTCTAAATATTTTCTCTAAATGGTAGAAACGAGAATGGAAGATGATTGGCTATACCTACCTTAACCCGTTGTTCTTGAATAGAGGCTCATGCAATGAATCTTCCATACTCAGAAAATGCAAGATGTGAGCTGTCATTCTTCATCAAGATACGAAAGTGTGGAGAAGGTAATGCCCTTATAATGTCCTTGCATGGAGAGAAGAAGAATAAATGCAATGTGACACTGGTACAAAATGGATATGTGATGGAAATAATGATGAAAATGCATAGTTCTTGAGTCAGCAGTCATTTATTTATTTAGCCAATTTTCAAATGGACTTAAGAGTGATAGGAAGTGAAAAGCAGAATAAATTATTCCATAATATTTCATAAATTATTATGTCTGGTAGATGCCTAACTTGCATACTTGATCTATGCAGAGAACCTGGGACTCCAAGATAAGGCACTTACAGAACTGTAACTTCCCAAACTGCTCCTTCCAAAGACACTAGGACTCTAACTCTTTAGAGATTGTTGTCCAATGACTCTAGGAATGAAAGCTGCTTTAACTGTAAGTGAATATGGATATATTCAATATTCAGCCTTAAATAAAGTAACGAAGTGACATAGGATGTGATATGGAATGGCTTCAGTGCTATTGACACAGTAATTTCCAAAAAGTATGGCACTGAGAGAGAATTTTGCTTCACTTCTTAATATAGTCCTAATGTAGGACTAACTTGTACCTTAAGAACCAATATAAATATTGAAACAAAGTTATTATATTATAGCCATATTTTTAAAATGTTTTAATGTAGCCTGAGAGTTTAAAAAGGTATATAAAGTAATGTGGTATATACTAGGGCAGGGGTCTGCAACCTTAAACACTCAAAGAGCCATTTGGACCAGTTTCCCACAGAAAAGAAAACACCGGGAGCCACAAAACCCTTCCTGTGCCTGACTATTTCTTGAGCAGCCACAAAACTAGCATATGTAGTTGAATTAAATGTTCTGTGTTCTTCTGAAACTTTTCTTTTCTCCACGGTTGGCCTACTGGGGGTTGAAAAGCTCAATAAATTGCATGCCAGCGGGTGTCGCACATTGGCAGTTGTGATGCATATTTTGAGTGACAGGGAGCCACAGCAGAGGGGTGAAAGAGCCACATGTGGCTCCAGAGCCGCAGGTTGCTGACCCCTGTACTAGGGGATGGCTATTTGGTTTACAATTTGACATGTCATTAGGAACATCATTTCATGCATCAGTGATTCCAAGAGCTATGCCATCATGGCAGGCTCTCCAAAGGTAAACAGATCTCTGTTGAAGTATCAACTGATAAATCATCCATCTGGGCAACGGGATAGTGCTGGCAACGGAAAATCACATTTCTGTGAATATGTAGCTCCAATGCTGGAATTACCTGAACAGATGAAAGACTGGCAAACTACTTTGATCTCTTGCCATGAAAATCCCATACATAGTCACAACAAATTGCATTGGCTTTCAGGTCAGGAGGCACTCAACAAACTACTTGGGGAGGGATGAAGATCTTCAAAATAATTTATGCCATTTATGATGTGGCTGGAGCAAAGGCTTTCAAGAGTGCTGATGTAACTGTGCATGAAATAAGGATCAGAAGCAGTCAAACTGTCTTATGTACTCAAACTTGCAGTGTATGAAGCATGAACCAAGGAAAACTGGAAGTGGTTGAGAATCAAATAGAACACCCATAAGTTGATCTGTTGGGCGTTAATGACCTCAAATGGAGTGGCATTGGACATTTTGAATCTGAGTGAATCACATAGGATACTCTGCTGGAAATGAAAGGCAAAGAAGAAATTGTGTTGCATTTATAATAAAATAGCTTGCAAGATGTTGCAACCGTCACAAATGAGAGCCTGTTGCCAAGTGCCCGCATCATACTCGTGTGATCATAGGGATGCTGTGTGACAGTCATAAGTGTGAGTGCTGGTTGTAAATTCCTTTTCTGAGCACTGTTATAACTTTGAAAGATTGCTAAACATATGGTTGTAAATCAAGGTCTACCCTTAGATGACAACTTCAACTTGCTTGAATCAAGAAACAATAATAAAATTACAAGTATCCAAGAAATTAAAAAAACCAAGATTGTCTGGAAAATTGGCCATGAAAGACCTAGACAATATTTTAAAAGATATTTATGTACAAATCTGATTTGTTCCATGGTATTTTCAATATTGTTCTACAATATTGTAGAGCCGAGGTTGCGCAGTGGTTAGAGTGCAGTACTGCAGCTACTTCAGCTGACTGCTAGTTCAGCAGATCAGCGGATCAAATCTCACCGGCTCAAGGTTGACTCAGCCTTCCATCCTTCTGAGGTGGGTAAAATGAGGACCCAGATTGTTGGGGGCAATATGCTATTTAGTATACTGTCTTTGGTGTAAGCCTCCCAGAGTCCTCAGAGAGTGGGCGGCATAGAAATGTGAATAATAAATGTGAATAATAAATATTTATCTGTAAGTTGGATGATGAAGAAACAAGAGAGGAATAGACTAGATAGTTTTGAATTGTGGTGCTGGAAAATAATATTGCAGGTACCATGGACTGTATAAAGACCACCTCAATTGACATTAACTGCCTAAGCTTTTCTTAGAAGGTAAAATGACAAGGCTGTGATTTTCATATTTGGTACACATCATGAAAAGACAAACATCATTAGAGAAAGAGATCATGCTTGACCAAGTTGAAGAAAAATGCAAAAGAGGAAGACCAGCGACATGATGGATTGATATAATAACAGCAGCTGTGGATGCCACTCTGACAATAATTAGCTGCCTAATTGTAGATTGACACAGTTCAAGACTACTGTGTACACGGTCACCACAAGGCAACAATATTGACTTGGTGGCAATGAACATTATAAGAAACTGAACACAAAAATGTGAACTGAAGAAACCTCTTGAATGAGAAGCAAGAAGTTTTCAAGGAGAAAAAAAAACACAAGAAAGTCCAGTTGACTTTTGAAAAGTACCTTTGGGTACAATCATGAACTGTATGATTGAGAATCTCCATAGATGTACAAAATCCATATAGTGATGAGACGGTTATAGAGTCTGCATTGATGCTTTTAGCTGAGATTTCTTCAGACTGCAGTCTCCATTTCACTTTTGCATTTAAATGAACTGCAGGAGGCAGTTTTGATTAAATTAAAATTAGAGAAACATTTTTGTTGTAACAAACCGGTGAAGGTAAAATCTTAAAGGGCATTTTAAATAGTTTGCTGAAGGCATCAAAGAACCTGCAGGTGTGCCCCCAAAGCAACATAAATGGTTTGGTAGACAACACTTTTTTCAGTCTTTATCAAGTCTGATTTGCGTCATTCAAATGATGAACGATTGTGGGAATGAGTATGTCTAGTCTAATGAAGAGAATGACTAGGGATGATATGATAGGAGTCTTTTAATATTTGAGAGGCTGTTGCAGCGAAGAGAGGGAAAGCAAAGCACCTGAGGGCAGGACAAGAAGGAGCGGATGGAACCTTATCAAGGAGAGATCCAATTTAGAATTAAGGAGAAATTAGTGAAAAATTAGTGAGTGTAATTGATCAGTGGGATGTGGCTTCCCTCCAGAAGTTGATGAATGCTTCATTACTGGAGGTTTTCAAGAAGAGATTGGGTAGCCATTTGTTCAAAATGGTATAGGGCCGTGATGGCAAACTATGGCACGCGTGCTGGAAGTGGCACACAGAGCCATTTTTCCAGGCACACGAACTGTCACCCAACTCACTTGCGGCTGTGCATGTGCGCGTGCCCCAGATGGTGTTCGGGCCTGCAGTGTGCAGTGTGCATGCATGCAATTCAGGGGACCAAGCTGGTCTTTGTGCATGTGTGCAAGAATGCTGGTGCACAGTGCGTGCATGTGCAGATGGCATTCACCTGTGGGCATTGCGTGCACAGTGGGGCATGTGTGTGAAAGCTGTGTGCATGCTCAGATTTATTTATTATTATTTATTTGTTTTGTTGCATTTCTATGCTGCCCCACTCCCAAGGGACTCTGGGCGGATGGTGTGGTTATGTGCGCAGTGCACAGTGGGGGCCGGCATGAAAGCTGTGCATATGCACAGATGGTGTGGTTGCACACACAGCGCATGGGAGAGGAGCCACGCATTAGTGCAGATGGCACGCAAGCGCGCAAAGCACGAATCTGTTGGGAACTCTGTGAGTAAAAGGTTCGCCATCACTGCTATAGGGTCTCCTGTTTGAATAGGGGCTTAGACTAGAAAACCTCAACGGTCCCTTTCAAACCTGTTCTACGGTTTATGTTAAGTAGGAACACTTCCCAGAGGAAACATTTCCATTTAAGATAAACATCAAGATTTCTACAGCACCGTAATCATAATTTATTACATATCTTACTTGATTGTTTTTTTTAAAAAAACCTTTCAAGTTGGATTCATCAACTTCAGATATTCATCTGTCAGGTTTTTTGAGTAACAAATGAAATAGTTTGTCAATACCAACATTTAGGATTATTTTTTTTTTAGCTTCCTAGGGTAGCAAAAAGTCCTTGGATTTTCTGCTGAATTATGAACCTAGCTTAGTTTTGCAGCCCAGATAAAGTTGGCCAGTTGGTGAATCTGGCTTAAAAAAAAACCGGGGGAAAAAACCAATATTGGATAACTAAACTCAGATAAGAACTTGGAGTCAAATCGATCTTAGTCATTAAGCATGAACTGATCCCGGCGTAATGTAAGAGACCCAATTTACAAATGAGTAGCCCTATTGATTTCAGTGGGTCTCCTCTCAATTTGATTAAATCTATAGGGATGCATCCTGAACTCTTAAATGATGCATTTGAAATCCCTGGGAAGCTTATTCATTTGCTTAGGACCATAAATAGCTTATGATAATATAGCTGCCAAGGAAGATGCAGAATCAATAGGAAAGAATGGCGAATCTTCATTTGTAAAGGAGACATTTCCTGGCATGTATGTAATTGCTTTTGAAGGAATGCTCAAGCTCCTTCTCCCTGGAGAATCAGCCTGCCGCAAACAAAGCACTGCATAATTAAAGGATGGAACTTAACTGAACGTTAGACACTTTCAGTTGCCTAATGAGATGCCTTTGAGTCATATAATTTAGTAAGGAAACAAAAGCTCTTGAAGTCGTAAGTGGAGACATGGAAGAACCACAGAAGCTGCTGATTCCTCATGTTGCAGTTGCAATCAACATTTGGAACATCATCACTAGGAGGAAAAAAAAAGGCAAGGTGAGAGTGGGTTTTATTATGAGTAATGCTCAGTTGGAGAAGGTGTAGACCAGGGGTCTCCAACCGTGGCAACTTTAAGCCTGGCAGACTTCAACTCCCAGAATTCCCCAGCCAGCTTTGCTTTGCTGGCTGGGGAATTCTGGGAGTTGAAGTCTGCCAGGCTTAAAGTTGCCAAGGTTGGAAACCTTTAGTGTAGACCACAGAGGGGTTTTTCCATGTGGGCTATCAGAAGGTCCATGTGATCTATCAGCATCACTGGAGGTCTTCAAAAATAGACCGGACAACCATTTGAGAGGGATGGTATAGTCTGTCTTGAGCAGAGGTTTGACTTAAAAGTCCACACTGGCTCCTTCCATCCCTATGATTCTATGTTTTGTATTCTTCTGGTTGTCTTTACATTGCAATTGCTTGAATTTGTTATCACATCTGTATAGTTTACGACACTGCAGCCCAAGGCAATACGATAAGTGGCCCTGAGAACATTACTTATTCCAGCAAGCCAGCCTAGCTTAAATGGTTTTAAATTGGGATCTTGAATTTTATAGATTTGGGGTTTTAAATTGGGAGGCCGATTGATTTAATATTTTTTTAATTATCTTAACTTTTGTATTGTATGTATTTTAATTCTGGCTGTTCACCACCCCGAGTCCCTTCTGGGAGAAGGGCGGGATACAAATTAAATTATTATTATTATTATTATTATTAACATTCTGCTTTGCTGGCCATCTGATTTTAATATTTGTTAAGATACCTTTAATTTTAAAAAAATGAAATGGGAATTTATTATAAATTCCTTCTAAACAGAGGGGCAGTTCAGGCATCATCTTCATTTCCAAGAACAATTTTGTAAAGGTTCTTTCCCCTCAGTGGTGAAATCTAAAATTTGTTACTACCGATTCTGTGGGCGCAGCTTGGTGGTGGTGGTGGGGGTAATGTGACTGCGTGGGCGTGGCCAATTTTTTTTCTTTTTACTTTTAAAACCATTTTTTTTACAACCTCTTCAGCGAAGAGGTTTTAAAAAATGCTTTCAAAAGGCTCTGACAATCCCAGCTGAGTTGCCTGATTGGCAGAGGTTTTTTAAAAAGGGTTTTTTTCTTTTAAAAGTCTTTGACATCCCAGCTGAGCTGTGCAATCATCAGAGGCTTTTTTTTTTACTTTTAAAAACATTTTTTGGCCGAAGAGGTTGTAGAAAAAATGCTTTTAAAAATTAAAAAAAAAAAGCCTCTGATGATTGTGTGGCTCAGGTGGGCATGGGGGGGGGAGGGATTTTTGCTACCGGTTCTCCGAACCATCCGCCTCCATCGCTACCAGATCGGGTGATCTGGTCTGAACCAGGAATATTTCACCCCTGGTTCCCCTCGCACATATGTGCTAGTCGTTCCGACTCTAGAGGGCAGTGCTCATCTCCGTTTCAAAGCCGAAGAGCCAGCGCTGTCCGAAGACGTCTCCGTGGTCATGTGGCCGGCATGACTAAATGCCAAAGGTGCACGGAATGCTGTTACCTTCTCACCAAAGGTGGTTCCTATTTTTCTACTTGCATTTTTACATGCTTTCGAACTGCTAGGTTGGCAGAAGCTGGGACAAGTAACAGGAGCTCACCCTGTTACGCAGCACTAGGGATTCGAACTGCTGAATTGCCGACCTTTCAGTTGACAAGCTCAGCGTCTTAGCCACTGAGCCACAATTTTGTACACAGTTTTGTACATTAGACCAAAACCTCCAGCAACACCAAAAAAACCAAAATGGGCATGTTTGAGGAAATTTACATAAAAATGCACCCAGGTTGTAATATGAATTTTAAAGGACAATTCTAAAAGCAATAAACTAGAATGGGAAAGATTTGCAAAGTAGTGAGTGGGGCAGAAAACAAAATGGAAAAAAGGGGCTAATCCACCATCATAAAAACTTTTGGAAGGTGTTAGATTTTCATTCTGAGTCTCCAAGAGACTTACTGTTATAGGGAATTGTCAGTTTTCCCAATAGTGCTGCTGTTCCTTTTCTTTGTCACATATCTGCATGGGTTTTTTTAAATCCAATATTTGTTTACCTTACACCAGAGGGATCACCTCTGATGTTTTGATGGCTTTCACCCATTTAAGACATTTTAAAAGCATCTTCTCTTCTCTTCTCTTTGCTCACAGGACCATTAATAACTGTGGTAGAATTCAAGCTGGACCTGACTACCAAATCTGTTGTTGTCCCAAATTATCAGGAATCAGCAGATAAAGGGGATGAGAACATTAACACTTATGCTGATAGTAATTACTACATCATTCTTATTTCGAAGGATGTTCACGAGCAAGCTTAGAATTAACATTCATTTTCTTTCTTTTCTGTTACAAATGAATGATCTTTTCCTTCAGTAAAAAGGATGCTTATTCCCAAGCAAACCAGGGGATTACTGGCACATAATCTATACTGCATAACTGAAAGGACGTGCAGTTGTCTAAAAAGTCCATTAATTCCAAGATCTAAAAATTATTTAGCTGCACCATTGTTAACAAGCAATCTGCTGACCAAAGGGCTGCTGGCAAAGCTCCCATAAAAATAGAAAATCAATCACAACAAATCTCTTAACTCTTTCCCCCTCCCCTCCTGCAGCTGATCCTGATTTTGTGTGTGTGTGTGTGGCAGAGGTGGGTTTCTACCGGTTTGCCCCATTTTGGGTGAACCGGTAGCGGCGGCAGCAGGAGGCTCCGCCCACCTGCACAGACGTCATCAAAAATGCTCTGAACATGCGCAGAAGCTTCTGCTCATGCGCAGAAGTGCTGTGCACTTGCAAAGCGCGTGCCCGCGCTCTACCAATAGCAAACCGGTAGCAATGGGATTTGAATCCCATCTCTGGTGTGTGTGTGTGTGTGTGTGTGTGTGTGTGTGTGTGTACATATGATTTGAGTTAAAGTTGATTCCTAGCAACTCCCTGGACAAGTCTATGCAGTTTTCTTGGCAAGATTTCAGAAGTGGCTTGTGACTCTTTCTATCTAGGACTCTGACTAGCCTAAGGTCACCCAGCTGGCTTTTTTAAAAAAAATTTGATTTATATGCTGCCCTTCTCCGGAGACTCAGGGCGGCTTACAATGCGCTAAGCAATAGCCTTCATACTTTTGTATATTTTATACAAAGTCAGCTTATTGCCCCCACAAACTGGGTCCTCAATTTACCTACCTTAGAAAGGATGGAAGGCTGAGTCAACCTTGAGCCTGGTGAGATTCGAACTTGCAGTAATTGCAGGCAGCTGGTGTTAATAACAGTGTGCTTTAGTCCACTGTACTACCAAGGCTCTGGGCCTAAGGTGGGACTAGTACTCTCAGGCCCTGGGTTTCTAGTCTTGTGCCTTAGCCACTAACAAAATTGGCTCTTCAATCCTCAGGTTTATCCACCCCACCCCACCCCACTCTGAGTTTAGCCAGAGAAGATAAGTTTATGTCCCTCATCAAGCCATTAGAGTTAACTCTGCCCAAGCTAAAAAGGTATTTGCTTAGTTGTGCAAAGAAAGCCTAGATACTTATGAGAGAACAGGCTGCCTGAAAGTTGGCTAGCCTCTGGGTTGATGGTGCCCTGCCCCTTTAAGACCTCTCCCTAATCAGGCCAGCTGCCCAGCAACGAGCAGCTATAAAAGCTGAGCAGAAACGCCCAGCCGAGTGCTGTGGGTTGAAACTGTTTTGGGAGTGAGAGGGTTTCTGTTACTTGGTGGAAATATAGAGCCATTGAAAGTAGCCTAGGGCTAAGAGATATAGAAGTACTGTTATTTAGCAGTAGGACTCACAAATTGTAGTAGTCTAATACTAGCAGTAACAGTAGACCAGGGGAAGTGTGTGAGGAGGAACTGTGAGTACAGTACTACCTGTTGTGAAGCTTGTGTGTGGGTTGCCTTGCCTAAAAGCCAAGGGGACTTGCATTGACCCTCGGGGGTTTTGGGAGCCCACTGGTTTTGGATATAGATAAAGAATTTGGGGTGCAGTGGTGGTACACCCATAAAGAAAATAAGGATATTAAAGTGAAGTGGGGTACCCCAAAAAGATATCCAACACAAAGAGGCAACCACACAAGTGGATGTGACTGAACCACAAGAAGTTCTGTACACACTTGTGACCAACAAACCTTGGTTAAAGGGGACTGTAAAAGAGAGTTTGGCTCTTGTAGAACTCAAGACTTTGCAGACATTAGTCAACATTGTGACTGAGGAAACCAGATATTAGCCAACATCCTGACTGAGGAAACTTACTAGAACATATACCAACCAAACACATATCCACCAAACACATGGACCAAACAGAAGGGGCTATTTGCCCCCTTAGAATAGGTTACTACCTTGGTAGAAGCAGGGAACCACCCTTTCCTGCAGGAAAGCTAAAACAACAAACTGAAATTTATTTATTAACTCTGTTTCCTGATATCTGGGCTAATGTTTCAGAACTGCTAAGGCAGAAGCAGGAAGGCAGGCTGTGATTAATTGAAGAGTGGCTATGAAGGGAACAGGAAAGAAAAGATGGACTGTAATGGCAAAGGCAGGAAAGGAAAGTCAAAAGATAGTTTAAAAGGCTGATAGAGACCTACTTAAAGGGATAGAGTCACCAGAAGGGGCACATAGTACCCCAAGAATTTCAGAACATGTAGAGTATGGAGGTGGTCCCAAAAATATAAAAATCCCCAAGATGTCCAACGAAGAGGACATAGAAGCTTATCTCACAACGTTTGAAAGAGTGGCTACTCTTTCAAGTATAGCCTGACACTGCATGTAGATTAAAAAAACCTGTGACAATACTATTAAAAAATGCCTCCTCCCAGTCTGTTACATGCAGTCTTCATTGCCTGCCCCACATCAGAGTCAACTATTTCTTCAAAAGATCTCAGAGAAAGCAAATACTATGAGTTTCTTAGACCATTGCAGAACATTTTAATCAATACCAAGCAATACACTTCATAGTTCATTTAATAATATACTTCCTAATCAGTACTAATTAGCACAACTCAATTAAAAACACATGGTTAATTTTTAGGTGGTATTCCAGCTGTAGTATGCATCTTATGGTAACAATTCAAATGTTAATCATTCCTTCCAATTAAACAGCACTTTTTGTTTTCAGGCTACGTTATATTTCACACATGTTAAGTTTGCTGCTTCAAAATTCTTAAATCTCTAGATTTCAGGATAGGGATAAATTCCTTTCATATTTACCTAATTTGAATTTGTGAACTAATGGGTGAAAAACAATTACCTTTCAAAATGTATTGTTTCCTATGGATTACTCCAACAAAATACATCAAAATTGTTGTATCACAGAGCAGTTAATACTGTATATTAATGAGATACTTTATATTGGGATGAATTCTAATATAGACATATGGTATGTTATTTGAAGGACCACTTGTCTCCCATGATTTCTGCCCAGATAATATATGTTGTTGGTATTGGACACTCTGTGTCCTTTTGATTGAATAGTGTACTCTTATGGGGTTCAGGAAGTGTGCCTTCCTTGTTGCAGTCTTTGCCCTCTGGAATGAGATCCCTTCTGAAATCCATGTGGATCACATGCCCTGTTGGCATTCTGTAACGATTTGAAGACCTGATTATTCCTCCAGGCCTTGGGAGATGAGATTGATGGGGCCTCTTGTTGGGTGTTCGTGATTTTTACATTTGTCTGTATATAGTATTGTGCCCAGATCCCATCTTGGATTGTACTGGTTTTTTATGATATTATACGATGAATATGGTCCCAGTTCAGTTGATGTGAGAATGATCTTGAGATCATTCAGATGATGTGAGAATGATCTTGAGAGACGGGAGGAGGAGGAGCTGGACCTGAAGACCAAACAATGGTCAGATAAGAGTCAGCTTAGCCTGCAGAAGGAATGGGGTTGGTAAATGTTTCAGAAGACACCCTCCCTAGTTTTTTGGACTGTAAAAGAGGGGGTGATGTACTTTCAGACTTGTAAGATTCTGTTACTGTACTGTGCTGTTACTGTAACCTTACAATAAAGGTAGTGCTAGCATTCATGGCTGGTGCTTCTTGTCTGGACTACTCAGAAGGGTGACAAGCAGTGCCTGAATTGAAATAAACAAATGAACAAACAAGCTCCTTTCAAATTTTCCACTTGTAGGCTAAATGTACAAACAAAGCACACACATTAAGAAAATAAAATTACATAAATGCATATGAATTTCAAGCTTTTAAAAACTTTCAAACTGATGCTGAAATGGAAAGAAGCACATTGAAAACAAACGCAAGAAGTTAACTCCCCCCCCACCTCTAGTTTTCACATATTAGCTCACATTGAAAACAAATGCAAGAAGTGTTATTCAACTTTTTTCCTACTTTTCACATATTCACTCTCTCCAACATTAACATCTTGTAAAATTCTCTTGTGGAATCTTCAGTGAAATTTTGAAAACCTTCAACATTCTTCCATTTGAGATTTAAGCAGTCTCGTTGAGATTTCGACATTACCATGCTAGATGTTGATAATTTAACATGAGGCCTTGAGATATATTGGTAATTTTATGTAAGATCTTGTTTACTATTTCTGCAGTATTAGCATTATTTTATTTTGGGGGGAGCGCTCAGGAATCTAGCAGTCACCTTCTTTCCTATGGATGCCAGCTTGCTGGTCCATGACCTGAAATGGCTAATGCTAGCTATATCCCTAGCTGAATCTAGTCAATCAATATGACACATCTACTTTTTCTGGAATCTGCCTCTGGTGGCAACCAGAAGGTGTTGTCATGAGTAGGAGCTTGCAAAGTTCTCAGGAGATTCCCACTGTAAGCATCTGAAAGACAAGGGAGACTCTGAGTCATCTTCAGAGCTTCTTCCTTCACCAGTTTGCACACTGCAAAAAACATTTTTTAAAAAATCTTTTGAATACTGTGAATTAAGCATTAAAATTCTTGTCTCAAGTGGATGCATGCTGCAGTCGGGAGCTTGGGGGAATTTTTTTTTCTTACTAAGAAGAAGTTGGGTCCCCACCCCCTCCCCAATTATACTTCAGTTGGCTGGGAGTGTGCAATGGTTTATTCTGATGTGGACGGATTGATGAGAGCTGCTAAGTGTCTTTAGCCTGCCATTATTCCTTAAGCTTGGCAGCGACACGGCTCGCCAAGCTGCCATTCTGAAATGATTTCTGCCTCTACGGGAGAACTCCTGCTATGTTTTACTGCTTTCTGCTGCTGCAGGATGGAAGAAACTGAATCTCTTTGTGCACAAACATTCTGCCATCTGACCAGAAAAGAAAGAAATATGCTATAGCAAGTAGTAGAAAAAGGGTGTGGAGGTGCATGTTTCTGTGAATTTGCTCAAAGCCTTAAGCTTAATCCTTAGCATTTTGAATTCACAAAACACTCGATTAATTTTCTATTCTGCTCTTGAAACTTATATAAAGACTTCCTTGCAGTTTTCTTGTCAACAGTGCAAGGGAAGCTTCCCGTTTCCTCCTTCCAAGATGTTTGATTCCCCAGAAGCTTAAATTAAAAGTCTTAGGATTTCCTTTTGGTTTCCCATCCCAGGATTTCAAGAGCTAATTTTCTTTAGTTTTTTTTAGATTACCCAATGTCAGTCAAGTATTAGTACCACCTTCTGAGCTCTCCAGCTAGAATGTCCTCCAGATTCCAGATTAAGAGCAGTGATGGATTCTGTATGGGCAGAGAACTTTATTCTGTCTGAAAGATTTTCCTACTGTTCCAGGTTTGGAGTGATGTCCAAACAAGGTTGCAACTTGGCAATGCAGGCCCTGGATGTGTTTTCATTGCCCAAGCTTTAATTTTGCTTAATAGATGTGTTATCAGCATCAGTTATGGGAAGCTCTCAGTCCTTTGTCTGCTTCCTCAGAAGCAAGGCAGCGACTCGGCTCTTTTGCTCTATGGAAGTGAAATAAAATAAAACTTCAGCAGAATGTCATGATCATGTCATGATCAGCTGTTAACTCGGAATGGGGAGGAACCTCTAGATTATAATGCCTCAGTTCTTTATTTTTTTTAAAAAAAAAACATAGCCATATATAATATAGTCCACCCAAGCCTTAACTTATCCTGGATTCATTTTTTAACCCATGCATTATTTTGTTTTTCATAAGAGTTTAGTTAGAAAACTCAGATGGCCACCCATTCCCTCATAGTGTCTCTGGAAAGTTTACCAAAAAAACGGCCAATGTACACCAGTACCCGGTACAAATAATAGCTCCCCTCACCCCATGCCCAGAAATGGCAACAAGCCACTTGATGGGCTCCATCCCACTCTGGGTTCCCCAGGCCCATTGGTATGATAAACAGGACTTCTTGGCTTGGCAAAAGTGTCAAACCTGGGGGCATAGTCTAATCTCTGTGGATATGATGTTCCAAAGGGAGGAAGCCCCTATAGAGAAGACACTTCTTCTGGGTCCTGCCAAATGTACCTCCTTGGGAGAGGGGACCTGCAACATTCCTTGCCCTCCCCACTGTGGTAGGTCAGATAGATGTAACCAGGGAGAGGCAGTCCTTTAGATAACCTGGTCCCAAGTCAGGTGTACAATATTGTGAAGGAGGTTCTCATACTCAGTGGACCGTGATCGGATTACACACACAAACGCACTAAAGCATGCAAGTTGAGAGAGGAGTCTTGAGAAATTATTTGGTTTAATAAAAGAACACAAAAAAACAAAGCCTGCAAGAAAGCGCCAACAACCAAAAAACTTTCCTCTCGGCGAAGTCCATCAGCTCTTCCTGGACTCATCCCACAGCATGGGAAGCTCTCAGTCCTTTGTCTGCTTCCTCAGAAGCAAGGCAGCGACTCGGCTCTTTTGCTCTATGGAAGTGACTTCAGCCACGCGCTCTGGGTCTCAGGGGTGAGTCTCAGGTGTCTCTCTGGGGGAGAGTGTGCCGGGGAGATCCTGGTGAGAGAGATCCGTTATGTGTCTCAGCAGCTGCTTATATGCTGACTCATTGTCCGTTGAAAAGCCCGGGAAAGCTCAGAGCCAGAAGCTGCGCTCTGATTGGCTTATTCAAATGTTCAAACTGGAAACCAATCAATGACTGCAACAATATGCTGAGAGGTTTCTCCTCTCACAAATACACAACGGAATAAAGGTCTACCTAAGACAGAACTCTTCCTTATGTCCCTCTAGCTGCAGCATGATCCTGCCACCATTCGATCCTCTGTCTCCCCTCCAGTCCCTCAACAATGCCCACCATGACCATTCTGGCTTGTTCGATTGCAGGAGAAACCAGATACTTGACTCCTGCAGAGGGAATTGCTTAATGTAATGCCCGCCTACCACTTTCTAAAGCAATTTGTGGGTGTCCTGTGAACTGTTGATCAGCCCAGGGATAGTGCTTTTTTGGTAAGAGAAGTAGAGACATTGATAAGAGTTAAACGTTTTAGGCTGGTGAATAGTGATTGAAACTGAGCTTCAAGGAACTCGACGCCCTTCTTAGCTTCTGTCAGTACCACTACAACTTCACCTGCCCAGTCAGACTTGGAGATGTATAACTGGGTATCATCAGTATTAGCATCAGCACCAACACCCCATACCATAGTATTTTTATGCTTTTACTGTTATAAATGTCCCAGAGTTTCTGAACGTGGGTAGCTGTAAATTAAACTACTGTGGATTAAATAGAACCAGGCATGCTTCCAGTGGTGGGATTCTACCAGTTCGGACTGGTTCATCCGAACCGGTAGTTCCCACTTCCTGCCGTTTCTCTGTTGTTGTGAAAGTGAGCCCGCCCACCTGCCCCCGGGTTATACTGACCTTTATTTCTGCTTCTAAAGCCCAGCTGATCAGGGGCGGCAGATTAAATTGGCCCTCCTCAACTGCTTTCCTTGCTCCTTTCCTTGTTTGCAACGCAGAAATTCAATTTTATGGAAACTACACACATGCACGAAGCAAGAGAGAGAGTGCGCAAAGCGCGCCCTCAGCAAACCGGTTGTTCAACCAATAGGATCCCATCCCTGCATGCTTCTGATACTGAGATGCAGTAATATAACAATGAGGCAAAGAAGCACATTGGCCTTCACTCTGCCCCTGTCCTCACAGTTGTGGTGCAAAGCTCAGCATTCCTCACAGAGCCTAATTTAAAATTAATGCAAATGAAGAGGCAGTTAACAGTTCAGCAACATTAATTAGGCGCCACATCTTGGCAGCTACATCAGCTGGGTCCTCCTTGAGCAGATACACGCTTCATCATACGTTTTGTATCCTATCCACTCTGTTGGACTTCCAAGTTCAGCAGATGACAACTTAAGGGAGTCAAACATATTCTAATTTATAACACTGACAATTTTAAATGGCATTACTCCAGTCTCTTCCCAAGGCAATAACTCTTGGAGAAGGGGATAACATTGCACAAGCTGAAGACTGTCCCTTTTTTAATGGATGTCCCAAAGGCAACTGGGTTTTTGTTGCGTTTTTCCAAAAGGCAACTGGATTTTGTTTTTCCTTGAAGATGTTTAACTTCTCATCCGAGAAGCTCTTCAGTTCTGACTGAATGGTAGAAGATGGAAGGATTTATATTCCTTGCAATCATTAGTCATTAGCACTCTTTCTGAGAGTCATTGAGACAACTTGGAGATTTATTTGTGCCATCAGAGTCACCTGAATAGTGTAAATGGGTGTGGAATCTTCTTGGAAATGCTGAAAGGACTGTGATAAACTGGAGATAGATGGTGTTGCATCCTTCCTCCTTTGTTGAGAGAGGGCTGTTCAATCTTAATGTAGATGGCCTCTTTGACCCCTGTTTCAGGCTAGCGGTTTTCCCTGTCCAGAATGTGGACTTTTCTGTCTTCAAAAGAAGGACGTTTGTCTTTCAAATGTAGATGGATTGCTGAACCTTTGGAACAACTGTGGCCTGCATGACGGGAGAATGTCCATAGAGCTTTTTTAATGGATGTCCAACATGTTTCATAAGATGCTGGCAATAAGCTATTAACTATTATACTCTTATACTTTAGATCAGGCTGTCAAACTCTCAGCCTGCAGGCCGGTTGCGTCATGCGCTGGCCACGCCCATGCCCGGTTTAGTGAAGGGGAAAAAAGTCACGATACGTCATGTGATGCCACCATGATGGCTCGGGTTTGACATCCCTGCTTTAGATGCTGCATGTAAAAAAAATAGGAAAGATTGGGTGAAAGACCGCCTGTCCCAGTAATCCTAGTAGTCTACATTTGGATGTTGACCTATTTCTGGCAATACTTGAATCAACCCCAAAACAAATATATGTCTGCGATTCTCTGAATCCAGACCCTTTTCACTTCCTGGGCGATCAAGGGATAAAGCCCATAAAATAGGCTAGCATGGAGCTTGTCTAAATTTCACCAAAGAAGCTAATGACTGAGTTTAAGAAAAACTCCCCACATGAATTAGCAGGGCTTTTGACGTGATAGCTCTGGTCCACATGAATAAAACTCTGTTGCTTCCAATGTCCCTGTGAACTATCTAAGAGCACGGGTCCTTTCTATGTTGCGTGGGATGTATGTTGGGGAGAATTGTAACTCAACAAGCTCAATTTGCACGATGCCTCTCTTTCAGAATATTGGGTGCTGAGATACACTTTGACCAAGGAAATTATATCAAATCTAGATTTAGACAATAAAATCTGGGTTTTTAGGAGATGTCCTAGGTTTTATCATTGGGAGGCATTTAAGTGCAGCCATCCGTTCTTATCCTTAGCAAGAAGTATGTGTACGTTCATGCATATTGATGAGGAAAGCTTTAATTTCTATCAGAGATGGGCAGAAGTAGTTTTGTCTCTCTCCTTTTTAAGGAAGGAAGAATCCAATAGGAAAGAACCATAATCAAAGTTTATCTGCTTTAGTCTCTCTTTCCCACATAGACAAAATCGATGGATTCAAGGGCATTATAGCTCCCCAAGACAGAATATATGTTCTGGAAAAAGCATCTGGGCTCCATATGTTTGAGCTGGCAAGGACAAGATTATAAACTTTAATCATGTTCTTATCGTGGTTCTATAGCTGAGACAACTATAAATGTTTGAGAACCACTAACCCGTGCCAGATAGAGGTTATTTGTTTGTTCACTAGGAAAGGAAAGCCTTAATCAATTAAATTAGCCAATTAAAATGTTATAGGATGACTGTAATGGACAAATGTTATTCGGTGAGAACCAGATGGTTTTTAAAGCTGTTTTATTAGAATTGTCCCCATAAATTTACCTGCCACTTGCTACCAGTGAGGATTTCAGGGTAAGAGTAAAAGGAATCTCTTTCCTTGTGCTATTTTACTGAAAGGTTGGGGAGGGGGATTGGAATAGCTAAATACTCCCAACTCTCCTGTTCACTTAAGGCTTACTGACCTTGATGGACATATCTCTGTTTTTTGACTAGATGGACAAGTGCCATGGTTATTCAGGATTTTGCCTTAGAAAGAATGAGGTTGGGAACATTGTCCTCATTTTGAACTCATCTCCAGATAACACATCTATTTCCCAACATGGAAGCCACCGCATGTCTGGGATTTCCAGGTAGTTCGGTCCTTCCAGAGAATATCATTTAAGGAAGGAACACCCCCTCCCCCTGAATACATTGTTCTTCTACTGTAAAGGGGAATTATTGAAGGAGATGGGACCTTTTTCTACCATTGGTTTTTAGACGGTAGTCCATTTAGTTGGAGTTGGAAAATAGAATTAATTTGCAATTTTCATAGCGACCTTTCCAAGTCTGATCTTCATGTGTTGGCTTATAGCTTAGTTCATTGTGAGGTTCAAAAACCGTGTTCCTTTGGGTATTCTGTGGATTAGAATCACAGCAAGACTACTTGCCTCCTACAAGAAGCTTACTATGGGAGCTGATAAATTGGGTTGCTACTGGTTTCCGAATGTGGGTTGCTCACTGCTTACACTAAAGAATGTTCACTTCATCTGAAAGAAAAAGAGAGCCTTTTTTTCTCCTTCGGGGAGGATTGAGCAAAAAAAGAAGGATGAAAATACCCCCAAACAAGTAAAATATGTAGATAACACAAAGAATTGCTACAAGAAAACTTTGATACCACCTACCAATACATAAATACTAAATGTAATTCCATAATAATAGGCATATAATTCTTACTCAGATGAGCATAGCCATGGAATTTAAGGAGAATTAATTGCTGCTCTTCTGCATGGGTCCGTCTCTCTTTTCTGCTTCTTCCCTAGAGTATGTATGCACAAGTCTTTTTGTCTTTTTCTGAGTTTGATGTGTGCCATTAACAAGAACTGCAAGCAGAGGGAGTGAGACTGGATGCCTTCTGGCAGGGAGTGTTTTTTCCTAACAGCTTTGGAGTTGTGTTTAGTTTCTAGCGACCTTGATCTTAAGAAGCATGTAGGAGCTCTAATTTGTATATTGTATGGAGAATTATTAGTTCGAGATTAAGCATCTATAAAGGGAAGATCAAACTCTGAAAATTTAACAAGGAAGGAAGTTAAGGAACAGCTGTTCTGTTCTATAATTAAGAAATCCTCAACCTCCTTGGGGGAATTCTTGAGCAATTTAGAGGTGGGTTTCATTTTTTAAAGAAAATCTGGATCAGATTTGCACAGGTGGAATCTGGGATTTGCTTCCTACATTGCCTGCAAGCTGTTTTCAGTCTTTTCCAGGCAAGGCAAGAGAAATTTTTGATTGCACTCTCACTTTGTGACTGCACAGGCAAAGCAGGAGCGATATTAAAATGAGCTACTGGCTTTGCTTGTGTGGTATAGAAGCCTAGTGAATAATGACAATTTGAAACAACAAAAGATGAGTTTACGTAAGCAATTGTGACATATTTTGAATGAATACAGTCCAAGCAAGGGGTTCCACTTACCTTTGCTACCGGTTCGCAAACGTGACCACGCCTGTGCGCACCCACGCTTCATGCACATGCAGAACTTGGGCATGTGCAGATGGTCCGTGATGATGTCCAGGCAGTGGGCGGAGCCTCCCACCGCCACCGGTTCATGCTAACCGGTAGGAACCCACCACTGGTAAAATGAAGGAATGTACAGGAAAAGTGACCGGGCCATTCAGAGACTCGAGAAGGAATGAAAATATTGAGTGTTTGGTAATCTGCTTGGAAAATATATAGTTTCCAAACTCTGGCTAAGAATTAGTCTATGTGTGCATGTAATATAACAAAGGAATGACAAACCTAAAATAAATGATTCATTTGACTGCTTATGATACATTACTGAAAGAATGAAGGCGGTACAAGGATCATGAAAAGTCTTGAATGTGGGCCAGACCAATTTTTGGTGATGTCAAGAGTCTTGGGAAAAATAATGGCGCGGAAGAAAAGGAAAGAAATGAAGGAGAAAAGAATGAAAGTAGTTCTCTATGCAAAGTTGTAGGACCTTCTCCAAGTGTCTTTGTGCTTTTCGCCTGCTACAAATATCCTGACTGTCGTCATATTTCAATAAATGAAACATAGGGCCACTTATTCCACCTGGGCAGCATATTAATAAGGGCATGATGAATCATCTAAGTTCTCATTCAACATTAAAGGGTGACAAGATTCAATTGAGTTTGACATTCAAAATTCAAAGGCAAAAAGGTTTTGTAAAAGATGTATCCATAGGCTATGACTGAAAGTATTCTAAAGCCTGCAAATGTTCCCATTGGGACAGAATGGGATGAAATATCAGGGATGGTATCAGTAGATTAAAAAACACTAACCTTGCTTAGGTTTTAGTCAGATAGTTTTTAAAGATTTCACTGCAATAAAGTTTGAAATATCCTCTTGGACCTCTTTCAAAGTGGATGGAATTGAGGAAAGGATAGTCTGGGCAGCATCTAAATTGTTCAGCAAAAAATTCTGTTGAATCAATGGAGAAAGCAAGAGACAAATTGTTATAGTAGTTAAATATGCTGGGCTAAAAACTGGGGAATAATGAGTTCTAATCGTACCTAAGACATGAAACTGGGCGACCTTGGGCCAATCACTGTCAGCCCTACGAAAAGGGCAATGGCAAGCCAATTCCAAAATGATGTCAAGAAAACTGCAGATAGGAGGAGGAGGAGGAAGTTTTTTTCTGCTTTGCATTAAAAACAAAAACTTTTATAAACATTTTTTAAAAAACAGTTTTATTAAGTTTTTAAAAAATTAGCATCCCCAGTCCATTTATTTTCTGAGCTATCAAGGCTTATTGGCATAATCGGGAATGTTGTTACTGGGAATAAGGGGTATGTGTGTGACTATTATCGAGGATAGTACCCCTAGACAAGGAAATGTACTATAGGCTATATTAAACAGACTGACTTGCGAATACTGTCTTGTCTTCACTCAGTAAAATGGAAGATGGAAACAGTAAAGTAGCAGGAAGAAATCCAACAATGATGATGGTGGCGTTGATAATGATGATCACAATGGAATGGAAGGAATGAAAGTCTGAAAGAGGTGTGAAGATCTACAGAGAAAGGCCCCATATAGATATTTACTGAAAATCAATATACCAGATGAATAAATTGGGGGTATGCCAATTTAGAATAGATTGGAACAAAAATACTAGTTTACAAAAGCAAAAGTATGCAAGATTAAAAAAAACCAGAATAATAAACTTAAATCTCTCTCTCTCTCTCTCTCTCTCTCTCTCTCTCCAAGTGAATCTACCTAAACAAATTCCAGCAGAAGAATGAGTACAAGGACACAATTGCACTCTTCCAGGTGTTACCATAGATCAGGTGTGCAGCAGTGGTGAAATCCATATTTTTTTTACTACTGGCTCTGTGGCCATGGCTTGGTGGGCGTGGTGTGGCTTGGTGGGCGTGGCAGGGGAAGGATACTGCAAAATCTCCATTCCCACCCCACTCCAGGGGAACAATACTGCAAAATCCCCATTCCCACCCCACTCCTGGGGGGAAAGGATATTGCAAAATCTCCATTCCCACCCCACTCTGGGGCCAGCCAGAGGTGGTATTTGCCAGTTCTCTGAACTGCTCAAAATTTCCACTACCAGTTCTCTAGAACCTGTCAGAACCTCTGGTGTGCAGGGTGATAAAACTCATTGACAAGTTATCATCACACTACCAGAAAATATGTCACAGCATTTGATCCCATTAGCTTTATTCCTATATGAGCCAAATGCTGTAACAGTGTTTGAAATTCTGCAAGCCAGAAAATTCCTTGAATCTCTGAATCGCCTTCATTTTCTTCCAAAGACTTTCAAAGGCACCTGATTCAATTTAATGCCTTGGATTAGAGAGTAGAATTCAAAGAGATCACTGGATTAAAACTACTTCAAACTGAATCGTCCCTCTAAAGCTTTGTGTGATTCTGCTTTTTATTCTTTTTATGATAGGGCTTATAGGTAGACTGGCCTTTTTTAGTCAATTCAACATCATTACTTTTACTGCATTCTGAGCTGCATGGTTATTCATTCATAGCAATAATGTGGTTCATAATTTCCCATAAATCGCATGTGCCAAAACTGAAAATGACAATTCAGATCAAAGCATGCAATTAACCAAATGCTGGAAGCTTTGCAGCTGAAGGATAAAAGCTGAACTTTTCCAATTCCTTGACATTAAGAATAAAGAAAGACATAAAGAAAAGCAAAATGAAAAGCTATGCATATGAAGCCATAAAGAAAAAAATATCAGATAAAAAAACTGCACTGAATAGGCAGAAAATTGGCCCACAAATTTTTATAATGGGAGCTGTACGCGTTCCATTTCATAAACACTTCTTTCAAGTGTGTAACTGGAATAAATATATATATATTTCAACTACTTAGCAATAGTATATAATCTGGGCAATTTTGAAAATTCAATCAACAGTCACATCTATTACAGTTAGGAGAATCCTATATCTGCTTTGATTGTATAAATAAATGCTTTATTTTTAATAAATTAGTTTTATTTTCAATTTGCCAGGGATATTAGAGTTTGATATTTTAGACTTGGAAAAATCATAGGCTAGTTGAACAAAACAATATTTGATTGAATTGCAGTCTCTTTGCAGGATTATCCAGCAAATGACCATTTCTAATAATCATGATGAATAATATCAATAGAAGGGAATATATTTTGGAGTCCCAAATGTTCTCTAAACTTGGTTGTTTGCTTGCAGGCATTTCATTATCAGACCAGGTGACATCTTCAGTGGAGTTCATTAAACTCAGTTTAATGTAGAACAGGGAGTCCAGCTGAAGAAATGATGGACCAAAGACCAGGAAGACCAAGAAAAGATCAAAGAAAAAATAAATGATCAGGAATTTGTTAATGCAATTTCTATGATCAAGGATGGTTCCTTCCCCTTCCATGTTGACTCCTGGCAACTGTCTGGACACATCCCTGAATTTGTCTGGCAAGATTTTGGAAGTGATTTGCCACTGCCTGCTTCCTGGGGATGAGGGAGAGTGACTGGCTCAAGTTCATCCACCTGACTTTGTGCTTAAGGCAGGACCAAAATTCAGTCTCCAGTTTTAGGCCTAGTACCTTAATCACTACATCAAAGTGGTTCTCAGCCTCTCTAAATTATCTTCCAAAATTGTAACAATTGCATGACAAGATTGATGGAAACCAGCCACTCTGTATAGTATGGTTGCACAGTGTGAAAAGATTTAAGAGCATAAGAGCAACTCTATTCTATCGCTTGCTGTTTTGTATGCTGCTTTTTCCTGCTACTTCTCTCATTTTCTTTTCCATAGCGGGATTTTTTTCTGGAAATAATTAGTTGCAGGAGAACTTTTGGTAACCATCAGATTTCTAATTTAGATGACCTCTCTGTTTACACCCGTTGGGAAAACTCTGTTGATCAGCCTTGTTTACCTCTAATTAGTAGTGCTGGGATTAAGAAATGTACTAAAGGGACAAACTTTGTTCAAACTTTGATTCAATAAACCTATGCAATTTTTCCACTCTGTACTGTTGTCTTCTGTGGTGATTGTCTCCAGTGGGTATAGAGTTCTTGAGTTCTGTTTTCCCTGTCCCATATGGGGTGAGTAATATTTTGAGTGTGTATTGTGGGTGCAGTCACAAATGCATTGATCAGGCATTGATAGCAAGTACAGCTAAGAAACTGCAACCACTTCTTATGGTCATGAAGCAAGAATGCAAGACAAATAAGACAAGAATGAGCAAAGAGAAAACAGTAGTAGTGGCAATTGGAAGAGCATACCCTAAACCTAGTAATAGAAGGTTTAGAATAGAATAGAACAGCATTAAACAAATATCAAAATTCAAATATCTAGGATCAACATTCACCAAAGATGGTAAAATGGATGAAAAGATTAACAAATGATGCAATAAGGCAAGCCAAGTATTGGGATAGCTAGCTCCAATCAACACAGAGAAGCATCTCATACAAGCTTATTCATCCCCACCTTATGTTATCAGTGTTAAACATGGACGCTTACAATAAAACATAAATGAAAGTTAGTCACTAGGGAAATGAGGTATTTGAAGAAAACTGATGGAGAGACCAGAAGAGAAAATAATCAGAAATGAGAGCATAAGAGAAAGAAATGGCATAGTACCAATCTTTTTTTAAAAATGTATTTATTTATTTTATCTTATACATCCAACAAACATTAAATCTATAGCGGTCTACATCACAACGCAAGAAGGAAATAAACTTGTCCCATTACATATATAGAGTAATGTACAAAAGTCTATTACATATACCAACTGACATACTTATCCAATATCTCCTTTTATAGCTCAATTTGACATCCAATTATACCATTGATTCCAAGATATATAATAATCTGTGTCCCCCCCGTCCTTTCAGTAAAATAGTAAGCCGATCTGATTCCACACAATTCATTATTTTCTGAATTACTACTTGTTCGGGTGGGCTAATATCCATCTTCCAGTATTGGGCCCCTGCCAATCTTGCAGCTGTTGTTATATGCAGCAGCAAGTACCATGCTGTTCTATTAACATTTTCGGGTCTTATCCCTAATAAAAATACCTTGGGACACAATTGTATATGCTGCCCCAACATTTCATTGAGCCACTTCTGAATATTCTTCCAAAATTTCATTGCTTCTCGGCAGGTCTACCATTGGTGGAAATATCTTTAACGCCACATTTCCAACTATGGCATAGTACGAATCTTAAACTATACACAAAAAAGCAGCAAAGAAAGTGGTTTGCTCACTTGGAGATGATGTCGTGGCATTTCACCCCCTACAAGGCGTATACAAAAAGAGAAGGACAAAAAGCACAAGGCTGAGCCAGATCTTCTCCATCTGAAGAAGATGGAGAGATAACATCAAAGCACACTGCAACAACATCAATTAACAAAGGTTGAGGCTGCCAGAAGAGCAAAAACCGGAATTTTGTATCTCCCTTGACACCTGAAAGTAAAGAAGACAACTCACAAATGGCTGCCATGTGAAAGCTGCCTATTTACCAATAGCTGCCATGTTGGTCATAATTGTAAAACACCTGTTAATCAGAAGGCAAGCTGGAATGTGCTCCTGTCTTTGGCTGCCATGTTGCTGCTTCGGTTTTCCCATCCCCCTGCCTATGGCAACTCGAGAGCAGGCCAGGGATGCTTTGCGAGTTGATACCAATGGTTCCATTTTTAAAAAATGACAAACCAGTTTAATACCAGAATTTGAGCATTAAAATATTCACAACATAAGTTGTAATGATAAAAAACAAAACAAAACAGGATGGAAATGGGGAACCCCCTACATTGGTTTTGGATTAACACAAACCTCTGGATTAACACAAACACAAAAATTAATCTGGATTAATTTTTTTAATCCAGAAAAGGCCAGACACTGTGATAGGCAGGATCACACTGGCGGAAGTGCTTTGACATGCTAACATGTAAGCCAATCATTGATACAAAACAATCTTTGTAAGCTCCCCAGAGTCGCCTTGTGGTGAGATGGACAGCAAACGCATCGAATAAAAAACATAAAAAATAAACATATCTTAACAATTACAGTAAAGACAGAGAAGTTGACTGCACCAAAATCAATAAAATGGGAAAGAGATTGTACTGCCTATTGTTTTTAAATAATAAGATGTTGCTGTCAGAGGAGACGAGACAAGTCAGCAGAAAAAAATGACTGTAGCTTATCTCAAAAGTGTTTTTCCAAAAGACACCTTGACTGTTTCTTCCCCAAACTCCTTTGAGGCGACTATGAGCTGGATGACTGAAAATCTCCACAGGCTGCAGTTTAGCCACATAAGCGTAAGAAAAGGTTCCTTGGGGGCCACGTGCAAATGTCAGGGACAACATGGTTGAAAAGCCTAGGAGATGACATCCAAATGACTGCAGCAATAGATTACAAGTGGTCCTTAAGGCAATTTGTTTACCAACCATTCAAAATCCCAACCGTATTGAAAAAAGTAAATTGTGACAGGTCCTCACACTGATGACTATTCCCCACAATCGCAGGATTGAAATTCCAATGCTTGGTAATCGTTGTGTATTTAAAATGGATGCAGCATCCCAGGTTTACATGTTCCCCATTTGCAACCTTCCCAGGGGGCTACCAGCATGCATTTTTGGTTTCGGTAGCTTGGCTCCCGGCATGAATTCGATTGCACAATCAGTTGGGCAGTGGGGGGAGGGAGGACATTGCAATCCTCTTCGCTAAAGTTGCCTGATAGATCCTGGTACTCCCTTGGCACTTGTGGACAGCCAGGTGGTCCCTCGGTCACAGGGGCTGCGGCTTGCTAGCACCGGCGTGGTCTACCAAGGCCTGGGTCTGGCTTTATGGGAGGCAGTGGTCCAATGCCTATATTTAACTTCCTATAGCTGTCCTCCCAAGATGGTTGGTCCCCATTTGTCTAGCCAGGCAAGCTCCAATATGATTGACTCAGTCATTTTTGGGACTATGACGAATCAAATGAGTTCTCGATGACCCATTTCTAATCTGACTAGTTCTGTGACCTGTGTGGCAGGGGCTCTGCTGATTAATGTGCTATCAACCTGCTCAAAGAGGATGAGTCGTGCTAGGGGCCTCGTATGTATGCCTAGCTGCTCGACTATGAGGCGGCTGATTAGTCATCTGGTGCAGCTGGTGTCTAGGACTGCTTCTACTTCTCCTTGGGCTCATGTCCCCGGCAATACTGTCCAGGTTTTGACAGTAAAGGGATGAATGGTTTCACTTACCATTGGGTCATCTTCCCTGTTGCTTCCCTCGACTGGGGTTGGTAGGTTTTCTTCAGCTGGAGTTCCCTCAACTTCTGGAGGAAGGAGTGGAACCTCTACAGCCCACTTAGCTATTTTCCGTTTATCGGGAGGCTTCCCTCTTTCCATCCTCTTACACGATTTTTGGCCTTGCATGGTCAAGTTGGGAAGTCTCGCCTCTGGTGTGGAACGGCAAGTGGGGTTCTCCGGTTGCTCCTCAGCATCATGTGGAGGCCTTTGGCTCTTCACGCACTCCTGTGCAGGTGGAGGGACCAGTGCCGGAGGCAAGGGCCTGGTTGAGATGGGGGTTCCTCCCATCTGGATCCAACCTCTACTGGGGTGGAGTAGGCTTGGCATTGGCTTGGATCAGGAGCCTCTAGTCTGGGTTTACCTACAGTTGTTTCAGGCCACTCTGAAGGCCTGTCAGGTAGTTGGGTTGACAAGAGAGGATTTCCCTTCAGCACTTCCCCCTGCTCTGCCTCCAGTAAGGGATCATAGACCCAGCAGGTGCCTGTTGAGGGGGGTTTCCCCCTCGACAGATTCCTCAAGCATTTCTTCTGCTTTGCTCTGCAGTGGTCTGCAGAGCGGACGTTCCGGCAGCTGGCACCTGATTTACGGCCATGCGGCTGGCTGATGGGAAATTGTGGCAGGTGAGGGGGAACCTTCAACTTTCCACTTCCCAGGATCCATTCTGAATGAGCTCAGCCAGTTGGGGCTTTTGTGGCCTCTGTCAGCTTGCCTCACAGGCGGGACAGGAACTTCTCTTGGCTGCAGGGGAAAGTGCTGGCCAAGCCTGCACCTCGGCCACGTGGAACGTGGGGGGAGTGGCCTGCAGGTAGGGAGGCTGGGTTGGCCCCAGCGGCTGTGGTGGTGGTGGGGTGAAGGCCCACGGTGAGCCGAGCCAGTTGCAGCCTGCATCACAGCTCCTCCCAGGCTGCCCTGGGCCTGGTGGCTGCGGCGGTTGGGGAGCAAAGGCCCATGGTGAACTGAGGCAGCTGCTGCCCATGTTGTAAATTCCTGCAAACTGCATTGGCTCTGGCAGGTGCTGCAGGTGAGGGAAGAGCAACCACGGCGAGTTGAGCCAGCCGCAGCCGGCTTTGTAGCTTCTGCCAGGCTGCATTGGCCCCGGCGACTGCAGTAGGTATGGGCGACTGGCTCAATCTGCTGGGGTCCCATGGGAGAATTCCAAGTTTTCCCCACCCAAAGAAAAGTTCAAGTCCCTGCCCAACACACACACATCCATCACATTGGCCCAATCAAACATTCTCCCAACTGGAGATGCCTCCCAAGTCCAGCCTTCCAGGTGCAGGGCAATTTGTCCTTGACTTTCTAAGAAATGAATGTTATTGTGACTATATAGCACACCTGCTCCATACAATCCCCCCTCGCAGTTTCCCACAGTAGTAAACATGGCAAGTCTGAAGGCCTAGTGCAAAAGTTGGCTTCCAGGCCTGACGTAAAGGTGTGACCATTTTTCTGCTCCTCCTTTCTCTATTCCAAAAACAAGAAAAACAATAAACTAGCATGATGACACTGACTGGATGCATGCAATACATCAGACTGTACCATTGTTTGGTAAACAATGGTTTGCTCAATATTTATTAATTTAGACAATTTATAGAACCAGACACCTCATGACAATTCTATACCAGATGGAGCCATTATGTGTTTTCAGGCTGTATTCATGTTAAGCCAAAATCAGACAAATGACAACGTGGCTCATTTTATTTGTATAAGACAAGACAATTATTCTATTTTTAAACCGTATGGGTTTCTTTTAAAAGTGTTCTTTTCATTTTCATTCCCTCCATGGTGAATACTTCTCTCAGAAGAGAGACAATAGAGAGTTCAGGCTTTAGCATTTTACAAATTAAAACTGTGAAGTCTGAAACAGTAGGTTGAATCCAGAAATGCCAGTGAACTGTGTGAAAATTGGTTTATTTTGAAGTTAACAAGAATGTAGCCAGGATAGCCAGCAATGTCAAACAAATATGAAAATATTGCTTGGTAACATCATAGTAACATAATTCACTGTGTAGTTATTAGATGCCTATTAATATCTGAAACTATATACACCCCCGCATACTCTAAATATATGTACACTATCTCCTGCCTTCAGTAGAGCTAATGAGATGCTACTGAAAAACGCTATAAATGATGACAAAGCTAAAGCAGAAGCAGAATTGCTGCAAATTCAGGATCTCTGGCAGATTCCCCCCTCCCCCCGCCCCCATCTTTTCTACACGTCCTTGGATGTTAATGTTTGATTTCAGTTTGTTTATGTTTTAGTGTACAGGTAGTCCTCAATTTACAACAGTTCGTTTAGTGGTCATTCAAAGTTACAACGGCACTGAAAAAAGTGACTTATGACCATTTTGCACAATTATGACCTTTCTGGCATCCAGATGATCATGTGATCAAACTTCAGATGCTTGTCAACTGATTCATATTTATGATGGCTGCAGTGTCCTGGGGTCATGTGATCCGTTTTTGCGATCTTCTGACAAGCCAAGTCAATGGGGAAGCCAGATTCACTTAACAACTGAGGCAAGAAAAATGGTAAAATGGGGCAAAGTTTACTTAACAAATGTCTCACTTAACGACCACAGTTTTTTGGCTCCATTGTGGTCATAGGTCGAGGACTACCTGTACAGATAGCTTTTAAAAGTAAAAAAAAAAGCCTCTGATAATAGTGCAGCTCAGCTGGGCATGGGGGGGGGGGGCAGGGATTTTTGCTACTGGTTCTCCGAAATACCCGCCGCCCTCGCTACCGGATTGGGCAATCCGGTCCGAACCAGGAGCATTTCACCTCTGCTGTAAGCCACCCAGAGTTATCCTATGATATGATGGGCAGCCAATACATTTTATAAATAAATGATAAATATACATAATGAGGAAGAGGCATTAAAAAAGAAGAAAGCAATTCTTTCCATCAAAGCACCTGGGAGGTATTTCCAAATGAAAAGCTTTTATTGCAGCTAACCTTATAGATTATCCTTCTTCAAGACTTCCTAGACTTCCCTTCCCCTATACTCCCAACAAATATGGCCACAGATAATTAATAGTGTCCATCTTCTATCATCTTACAAATTATAATTTGGCCACAACTTGGAAGGGCTATGGGGAATGCACCCAAGGCCTTGCACAGGGGTTAGAGATAAGGTTAGGATCAGTGGTGGGGTTCAAAACTATTTACTGCAGGTTCTGTGGGCATGGCTTGGTGGGCGTGGCAGGGGAAGGACACTCCAGGGGAAGGTTACTGCAAAATCCCCATTTCCTCCCAATCAGCTGGGAGGCAGAGAATAGATGGGGGCATGGCCAGTCAGAGGTGGTATTTACTGGTTCTCCGAACTACTCAAAATTTCCGCCACCGGTTCTCCAGAACTGGTCAGAACCTACTGAATACCACTTCTGGTTAGGATGTGTATGCATTATGCTCCTCTAGTCGAAAGGAAACCTAGAATGCAAAGACTGATATAACATGCCCTATATTTGATTCTGTATAATTTTTGCACCCAAATGGAGAACAGCACAAGATCTGCCTGAATGGATTGCTACAGTATATTCCTCATAATCCTTTCCTGAAATACTGGCATCTTTTTTAAAGAAATGTCTATATTGAATTGATAAATGCTAACATCAAGTCAGAATGCTTGTAGCTAAAGAGGCCAACATTTGTCACCTATGATTGTGTCGCAGACCTGTTGCTGCATTTTGAAAAATCCAGCTCATGGAACCTCATGGTGTGGTTTTCTGAAAATAAAATGACCAGAGATTGGATCAGGGACAATACAAGAACAGATGATCTTGAGTTGATCCATTACCATGCATTAAGGCAAAGTCAGGCTTTTAGCAGCCTTAATGAATTTCTCTGGAGAAAAAGACCCAAAGTGAGAAAAGGTGAAACTGCAGTTATAATTCAGATATTGCTCTTAATACTTGAAGGTATTAAGGGGGGGGGGGAATCATCTGGCAACGAGAAACTTGTTTTAAAGGAATTGCAATGAGAAAATCAGCCACTGAACTTGCAAATAAGATACTGGGTTGAGGAAAGAGAAAGAAAAATTGAGACGGTTACTTGTGTCTCAGCAAAAATTGGGGCAAAAGGTTATTAGGATGTTCCTACAGTTTATAGGTGCTAAATTATTAATATATGTAAAACACTCATTACTACAGTATCATTTAAACCAACTCTAGTGCATCTCAGTATAAAAAGAAAGACTATTTAATTGTTGCTTCTGTTTTAAAGCTTGAACGTGCTTTGGATATAGCAATCATTTCAAGATTTAAGATTAAAAGTATGGGTTATAAAATACATAATACCACTCCAATTAATTGTCATATTGCAGATGATATAATCAACCTTCCTTCCTTCCTTCTTTTCTTCCTTCCGCATTACTCAAAGAACAAGCTCTTTTTCCTAAGGAAACAGTTTGGGCAGATTTACAGATCAGACTAAATCATAATTTACTAAGCCATGGCTTGTTCCATAAACTGAGATTGATAGTGTTTATACATGATATTAAATCAAAGGTAAACAAATCATATGATTTGATAGGATGGCTTATTTAGTTATAAGAATTTTAGCGCACTTTTCATTAAAAAGTCATTCCAAAGTGATATACAAACTCAAGTCACATAAGAGGCTAGCAATAGTTTAAAGGCTGGTCAAAAAAATAATTATGAAACTGGACTAAAAATAAGTAAAACATGTTTCAATCAATTTTTTTTTAAAAAATGGCTTAAATCCATCACAGATGGAGACATTTTATTCTATTGATGCATGCTTTTAAAATATATATTTTTATTATTTACATATAAGTATATCGAACACAGTATATGTGACCATCCTGGCGTTTCATTCGCCATGAAAACCAAAGTGAAAGACAAATAACACATATGTTACTTACACAGTGCTAGTCTTCTTCTTTATTTATTGATTAGCCTTTAGGCCATATCAAAGAACAGAGCTCCAGAAACAATTATTTTGAAAATTTGGTATGAATTTAAAATGAAATTGGAATAGGAATAAAACATGATTTAAAATGTATTAATTTTAAATTTTATTTAAAATGAAATTAGAGTAAAATACAATCTTTTATTGTAAGTCGGGCTGGCCTAACTCTTTTAAACTCTTTTAAATTGTTTTAATTTTTAAACTGTTTAATTATGGGTTCCAATACAGGGATGCTTTTAATTGTGGGCCAAATTAATTTAATCAAATTTTAATACTGTTTTTACATTTTGTATTTCTTGTGTTTTATCTGTTGGCTGTTCACCGCCCTGAGTCCTTTGGGAGAAGGGCGGTGTGTGTATATATATATATATATATATATATATATGTTTTCTGAGGTTTTCGCGGGTGTTTGTATGTAGGTCTTTGGTTATTTGGGTTTTCTCCCGCGTAAAATTGGAAGTGTCTTGGCGACGTTTCGACGAAGTCTCATTCGTCATCTTCAAGCTGGTGTTCTCGGTTTCGTGCTTCCAGGAGCAATGTGGCCACCCCTATTACTAAGCCTTGGCTCCAGGAGTTATCTAATACACATTCTATTTGCTCCAGGCTATCCCTATTCCTAACTTCTAGCTGAGATATGCAGGACGTCTAACTTCTTGTTACTGTTATGAGTCCTCTAATCGCCTAGAATTGATCAAGTATTACACGTGCATATTCTCTGTGAATAAACATTATGCAAACAGCTTTGTTCTTGCCAGACAGACTCCAGATTTACAGGAATCCCAGTGTTCTTTCAAGCCATAGCCTTCCTTCATTTTAGCAAGAAGCCCATCGCTGATTTAAACATAACTCGCGAGCCGGCATCTGCAAATATCTGTGCAAGCTCTTAAGGATACTTGAGTTCAGGGTCCTTGATAATTTGAAGGTCTTGGTTCAGGTATTTGTTTTACTCCTTCACAGGCTGTCTGAATCAACCAGTTGTTTGATCATCCAGCTCTTCTACAATCCATTTAGAAATGCATCCAGGCTGGAGCCCCTCTCCTTTGAATATTTTCAGATTTATTTGGATATCAGGTTCTAGGAACACATGTTTTTGCAAATGTATAGAACATTTACAGGAACCTCCCAGCTAATCCACGTTTGCTCTTTCTGGCAGGGGAAACAGAAGAGAAAAACTGTCAGCCAAACATTGCTTTGCTTGCCAGGCAATAACTAAATCCCCCATTCCAACCCCCTCAGGCCCAGGCCTAAGTACACATCTCTTCCACCTGACACAAAAATAGAAAATAAATTGCTTGTGTTTCCCCAGGTTCTCACCATAGTAGCAGAGCTTTATTGCTTTCTAAACTCCTAAGGCTGGTATGTCAACAATTCTGTCTGTCGTACATTATCATGCCAGCCCATTGCTGCAGTGTAGTCATAGACACCCACTTCCAGTAGCAGGTAATGAGAGGTGCCATTTCTGAAATGTTACTCCCTGCTTGAAATGACATTCCCCTCTTTGCTAGCCCGGAAATGTAGTAAAATTGCTTGCTTACTCTGGTCCTCCTTGACAAAATATCACATGATCAGCATGGAGCTCATTTCCTACTGGTAATGAAGATTAGAACTTTATCTAAAAGATCCCTATCTATAACCTAGCCTCTGTATGAGTATTCTCTTTCCTTCTTGCATAGCATGAACTTCTTGATGGATGGATATTGTTCTCCCCTTATCTTTTTGCCTCTTATGTCAGAGTGGGTGTGATGCTACAGTAATTGGCATGAATTGTCATAGTCTCTCTCTCTCTCTCTGAATGGAGCAGCTGTATTTGCATCCAAAATTCTTAGAGCAGAGTAATCAATGGCATACAGAGATCTGAATTCTAAGATTGCTTTGCTTGCATGTGGCAAGCTCTTGAAGGAAACACAGTGGGAATGGATCTAGCCGTTTCAGATAATATTCTGTTTTGATGAAGAAACAATATAACACATATGAATATGGGTTAATCACAGGTATCCAACCTAATGAAACAGCTGCTCTTTATACTTAATCAACTTTGCCAACATGGACAGGCCAACTAGCCAAAGAAAGCAATAATAGTTTTAGTCCTCCTCTTGTTGGGCTATTTAGCTTTCAAAAACCTTAATGAGCAGAAATTACTCATTAAGGTGTCAATTATTCTGTCAAAGATTCTACTGTCACATATCTTGACAAAGGCTCATGCTTCTACTTCGTATCAAAATAGTTCAAGGCAGAACTTGGCTTTATTTCACTTGTATATATCTATAGATTTATATTATCCATACTGTCTAGCAAATATACAGTAATTAGGTCTCATAAATGTTTGTGATTTTATTAATTAAACAACAGTTCACCCTCAAAAGATTGGGCTGGCTGGATCCAAAGCTGGTCAACATACTGTAAAAAGGGCTTCTCCCTTTTCTCCAAATGTTTTGAAACTAAAATTCCCAGAAGACTTCCAGAATGACGAGGCAATGCTGGTTGCAGTTTGGGGAATTAATGCCCCAATATGTGTAGATAACTTAAAATCCATAGGAAGCTTATTCCTGATAAGTTCTGTTTATTTTAACAGTTCTACATCATGCAAGACACTAATTGATCCAGTCCAAAATTGTCCTTTTCAAGATGTTACAGGATCTAGTGTAGAGCCATATTAACAGCATCATCTGCTGATCTATTTGCTCAGTAGGCAAATTGCAAGGGGTCTAACAGCAGATCCATGATAGTTTTTCAGTGGGCCAGCACTAACCTTTCAAAGGTTTTCATAACTATGGATATCAATGCAACCAGTCTGTCATCATTCAGCTCCTTGATGGAAAGCTTCTTTGGCACTGGGATGATAGTAGAGCATTTGAAGCAAGAAGGAACATAACACATCTCTAGTGTTATATTAAAGATGCAAGTGAAGATGGGGATCAGTTGGTCAGCACAAGCTTTTCAAGCAAGAAGGAGTTACTTTGTCTGGGCCTGGTGCTTTTCCAGGCTTTGGTCTGTGGAATAGACCTTGCACATCACATTTCTATGATCACCAGAGGTGGTGGTGGGGGGAAGGCCCAAAGTGATGGGGTCAGTTGTAGGAAGTTTGGCTGCTGTTGGTGTATCTGAGATGAAGATTGTGATGATAGCTGACAGTGATTTCTTCTCAAACCTACAGTAAAACACATTCAAGTCATCTGCCAGTTGTCAATTCTCTTCAGGATAGGATTCTATGAACCAGGTGGCTAGAATTGGAAAATAAACACAAGTAGTAAGTACAAATTTACTACAGTCCACCAACTAATATTGCCTGTATTAAGCAATCGTTGGAGGGCACGTCATCATCCTACTTAGCCTTTTATAGTCCTCACAGAAAAATCATGAGGATTTGGATATATTCCCATTGCTGAAATGCCTAGACTGGGGCCAAAATAGATAAAAGCAAAATCATTAGAAGGAATTATCTTGTCTGGAGTTCTAGGAAGCAGAAAAAGGAGAAAAGAGTATCCTGTTGAACATTATGGCATCTGTAAAAATGGTGCAATATAGACTTTGCAGCATCAAAGCACTGCTGGATGGTGTTTTCCTGCTTGAAGCTCCTCTTAATTGACACAGGGAGAAGACAAAGGGCATGAGTTTTGTTCCCAGTTTGAAAGGAAAGAAAACCAGTATTGTCTGTCTGAGGTAACCCTTAAAAATCCCAACAAAGCTTTTTGTACTATTCATTTCTTGAATAGAGAATACAGGTTTGGTTTATTCTCGTGTACCAGGATCTAAATTCTTAGTACAGCAGAAGTAACAAGCAGCTTCAGAAAAAGAAAAAAGGGATAAACACCCCACCACCACCACCAAATATGAATGAAAGAAATGAAAAAGTCAAGAATTTTGGGATGCATTCAATACAATAGAAATACTCAGATCATTGTGTAAAATAAAATAAGGGTGTTCTGGGAAACAGCTCTAATTTCGGAACAAAAATGATTTCAACGGCTATTGGAACCTGATGGACTCAGTTGCTTTGGCAAATGAATGAGGTAAAAACAAAATTTTCAAATGTCACAGTTGTTGGGTCTCTGGCCAACTTGCAGAGACTCCCAGGCATTGTTGATCTACCCTTTGTTTTCTTAACCAAATCTAAGCATTCTCTAAGAAGTAAAATATCTGAAGGATTTTAGAAGCAGCCATGAGAAGAAGAAAAAAGAAGCTTCCAAAAAGCAAAGGTACTAAGGCCTCTATTTATATGAATATATGTATCACAGGATCAATGTCTGTAGGCAGAAGAAAGAAAGATCAGGAAAATAAAAAGAGATTGTATTCTTTCCTTGTATAGGTTCCTCCATGTGAGGAAAAGCTGAGGAAGAAGTATTTGAATTTTTGCCTCAGAAAGTCAATTCAGTCCAGCTATTGAAAGAAGTGGGAAGAAGTTCTTCAAATTACATAAATAAAGAGAATACGATGGTCTAAGCCTTCTTGGTCAGTATCTCTTGGACAGTGTTGAGCTTTGGGGTTTAATAAAGGTCTTTAGTTTAGGTCTTGGTCTACAGGACAGATTTCTTGACATTTCAACTAATGGTAGCTGGCATCTTCAGAGGCCAAGTGGTCTCCAAGCAACTGAACAAGAGCCGGCTAAGCTCCTGTCTTTATAGCCAAGTGCCCTTCAAAAAGGCTTTGCTTAATGAACTCACTATAATCAAAGCTAGAAAATTCCTCTTACTGTTTTCAAGATTCTTTATTTATCCCAGTTTCCCTGAAATCTATGTTGCTCTTGCTTCCTTAGGCTTGCCAGGAACTTGACAAGTCTTGCCAGAGGCTTGACAAGTTTGAATACACTTCTTTGGAAGACTAAATTCATTTCTAATTGAGAATGAAAATTTACATCTTTATCAAAACACTTTCAACTGAACAAGAACAAAGTGGAAGGTTATATTCTGCAATCTGAACAAATTCATTAGACCAATAAAAGTCTAATTAATCCAACAGAACAAATTCCAAAATGGTGATTGAAAGGATTGCATTAATGCCCCAGAACCCTGTCTGTCATATATTATTAATAACTCCCTTGAGCATTCATAACAATGTATTACTTAACAATGAAATATACTACAGTGTGCTGAAATCCACTTGGCAGTTTGTCAAAAATATTCTTCCCCGTTTTAAAGATCTTGTTCTTAGGATGCTTGAAAAATTATTTCAAGTTGCTTGTGCTCATATTTTGAATTTTACTGATTTTTAAAGACAAGGACTGTCTTTACTTTCTGTTCTAGCTTTCTCTCATTCCAAATCTCTTCCCATGAAGAAGCTGAAGGGCAGACTTCCTCATAATACCTTCCCTTGGGCTTTAACCGAAATAAGGAAAACCAGGGAAACCACAGAAATGATGTTACGAAAGATACAATATTCAGACACATACACATTAGCAGGAGGTCACTCTTCAAGGTCATACAGTGTTTGCTGTAACGGATGTACGTAGCCATTTACACCTGCATTAATTCCTTTGTTTTCAACCACACAGCTCACTTTCGTGAATGAATCTTACCTTCCTCACCCACATTAGCCCAGATTGTTATACCTGTTGGAACCCAATACTGTGATCAATGTTGCATTTTCTCTCAAGGCACTACTGTAAATAAAATAAGACAAGATGGTTGATTCTTTTATTTTTCAGGCTTTGGAAACTTTTACTTCGCCTAGCATATTTATCTTAGATTTTACACTTCAGAATATTAGAACCGTGTCAAGATAAGACTGAAGAGGTTGAATGAAGGAAAACTACAGAGCAATGCAAATCCAAATCAAACAGGAGGAGAATAGCAAATCAACAAGGATAAGAATAATGTAGGAAATATGGAGTGTATCAGCTGAATGTGAAGAGACATTTTCTAGGAGCTGATCAGCTTAAATATGTATGTTCTCTAGGCAAATATGCTCTCAAGTCAAGCTTGACTTTTCGTGACTACAACAATATATTTCTTCAGTTTTCTTGGCAGCAGTACAGAGATTCTTTGCCATAGCCTTCTTGAAGTATTATTCGTTAATTTAACTCTGCTATTTCATGGCAGTTTCCAATCTTGGTAATAATCAGGCTCAACCCAACCTAGCTTATGAGCCCAGACACAGCAAGTCAGATGTTGACATTTGCTGATACAAATAAATAAGAATATTCAAGTGCATTCCATAACAATATATAGTATATAACATTGAAATGGAGGTGCTGAGAAGAGAATTGCAAACAATTCCAGTGAAGAAAAAAAAAAGGAAGACACTACAAAAAACTAATCTGGCTATCCAGAAAATGTAGATGGGAGGAAAGAGAAACAGGTCATTGAAGAAATCCAGAAGAAAGTTTGAAAGTTGTGGCCTGAAAACTAAAACTCAGAATGAGCTGTATCTGATGAATTAGGCATAAAGATATCTTCAGATATACTCAGAATGATTATACCAGTTGCTCAAAGATGATAGGAAATGTTGGTGCTATTCAATTCTTATTTTGGTTCAGTCTTCTCACAAGAAAATTGTGGAAAATAGAATGAATAAGTAAGATTTAAGAATATAGGAATAACCTTCCTTGATCCAACAATGACCTCAGTTCAATATTCTTTTTCTCACAGTACCCAGCTGGTTTTCTTCCCAAGCAGAGAAAGGTGACAAGCTTTTCTTTCTCCTAGAAATAACATTAGGTCTCAAGATGAATAACCCTTAATAGAATTATCCTCCATGAATATATCCACTGCTCTTTCTAATGTCCTCAATCCTTTATATTTTTAGATGTGTATAATAACTGTATACATTATACACTGGTCAATAACTGTAATAAACTTGAATATATCTCCCTTTTAAAGCCACCCATGTTAGTTACCCCCACTGCAGTCTTACATTAATGAATTCCACAGGTTAATTATTCATTATATGTAAAATTGATTTGTTTTGTCTGTTCTAAATCTCCTCCCAATCAGCTTAATTAGATGATTCCTACTCCTAGAGTTCCGAGAGAGGGGAAAATAACCCCCCACAGCCTACTTTTTCATATCTTGAATAATTTTGTACCTCTCAATCATGTCCTCACTCATTTGCCTTTCTGTTAGGTAGGATGAATGAGGAGACAGAAGCTAGGTCTTCAGTAACAACAGCTCTTTAATTCGTGGTGTGATTCCAGCAAAAGAAACAGCGGAACATCTCCCTTTATATACATATCCTGGCTAGGGAGTTAGCCAATCACCAACGTGCATCTACTTTTAAACTTCCTGCCAAAACTTGATACATTACACTTTCTTTCCAAGTTACAGAGTCACAAATATCATAGCCTTTTCTCTTTTTTTTCCCCAAATTTTTTATTAGACGTTAAAACATACAAAAAAATGACAAATAGACATAAACAACAAAAATACAACCATTCCCTCCACCTACACCACTCGTACTACATATACATATTTGTTGTCAGTCATCTACAGATCATATCTTAAATTTTATGCAATTTACACGGTCAATTATCATGTATTTCAACTTAGAATTGTAAGTATTGGTGTTTAGATATCTTTTTTGTTCTATATCTCTCAACTATCTGCAACCCTATTTGTCATATTTTAATTTATTGTTATTCTACTTTCCAGCCATTGGTACCATTTGTGCCATACTTGGTAAAATTCACTTTCTTCTTTGTCCTGCAATTCTAAAGTTAGCTTATCCATTTCGGCACATTCGTTTATTTTGGATATGATTTTTTTCTCTGCTCGGGATCAGGTCTGTCTTCCAATTTTGGGCATATATAATTCGCGCTGCCATAGCCTTTTCTCATATGGAAAGCCAGTGATCGGAAGCTTTTGATCGTTACCTTCTGCATTTTTTTTCCAGTTGTTGTTATATCTTTTTTCCAATCCCAAATGTGGCTGTATTTGTTCTGACCTAGCCTTAGCAAGTAATGATAAGCCGCTTACTCACGAGTAAACCCAAGGGTAGGAGTAGTCTTTTATTCACATGGATAAACAAAACCCCCAAATGTAATTAGTTCCAACAGGCTTGGTTCTGCCCTAGAAATCCAAATTGCTTGCTGTATCCTAAAAATGAATGGTTGTCTGCTACAACTGGCCACTCCCACACCCCTATTTATTTCCCAGACAGGGAGGGGTTGGCTACCATCCACATCTGCTTTTCCTTGAGAGTCAGCTTATTGTTTTCCTTCTCCTCTCCTCTCCTTTCCTCTCTATGCATATATGCATCTGGGATGGGCCCCATCTGTTCCGCCCCCTCACTCAACTCAGGCCCCAAAGACAGCTGCCTCTCACCTGGGGGAGGATGGAAGGCCTCGGCTCTGCCTCTGTCTCTGATGCTGCTTCCTCATCAGAGCTTTCCAAACACTCCAATGCCCAGGCTCTCCCTCCACCACCACCTCCTCCTCCTCCTCCTCCTCGTCTGACTCTGCAGCTAGCTCTGCTGGCAGCCAATGGGCCACAACAGTATTATATATTTGTTTAAGGACATTTCAGTGATAAAAAATTATTTTTAGATACTTCTTAAAGATTTCTGGCAAAGAATGTGTCTTTTCCAAAGCTGTTATGAGTTGACATCTTTGTTGGATCATCCAGCATATGACCTCCAGATTTTTCTACTGGAACTGATAGTTCAGATTGTATCAGTACAGATGAGTCTAGATGTATTTTTGCTCCCATGTCCACCACTTTCCAGTTAATTTGCTTCAATTTAACTTGGTTAAATGTAACCAAATTTACCACTTGTTTAACCATTTTTCTAATGAATCTTGACCCAGAGATTACCATTACCCCAACATTCTTCTGAAGCAATTCCCAATCAATTCTGTTTTTTACCACATTGAATAATTTAGAAAGGTATACTAAACTATCATCTGCAAACTTGGCCAGCTCATTGCTTATTCTGAAGTCAGGACAATTAATGAACATGTTAAAGAAAGCATCTGTTGAAACAGATTCTTGCAGATTCCACTTCTTCCTTCACTAAATACATTTTCTACTTCTTCCCAATCTGTTTGGGAGGTTTTGCCATCCAGTTAGCAATCCATAAAAAACAGCTCCCCTTATTCTATGATCATTACGATATGATAGAGAACTTTGTCAAAGACCTTTTGAAAATCCAAGGATCAAGAGGGGTCAACTCCATCTATGTGCCTATTGAGACTCTCAACATAATGTATCAGTTTGGATGGACATTTATATGTTATCTTTATATGTTATTTCTGCATATAACATGGGGTGGGGTAGGAAGGGACAAAGTTTGTCCCTAACTTTGAAAAGGGAAAAAGAAGGATCCAGGGAACAACAGACATACCAGTCAGTTATTAATTTGTAATAATTGCAATTAAGTCAGCAAAGCTTTGTCAGGAATTTATTTAATTGTTTTAGCTGGTAATTGCCTTTGCAGATTGTAGAATGCTATGGGCATAACATACATTGAATTCAGTAGTGTACCTGACAAGGCACCTAAGACATTCTAATTAGCAAGCTAAATTAAATGACTTGAATGGCATGATAATTAAATGAGTACATAACTGGCTTGAAAACCCTACTCAGAGCTCATCAAAAACAACGCTATCAAAGTGGAGTTAGATATTGAGTGGGGGTGCCACAATGTGCAATGTTGGACTTCGTATTCTTGTCAATGAATTCTTGTAAGTCAATGCTGACTCTTAGCAACACAGATAATATCTGTCCCTAACCTGGTCTATCATATCCTCCAAGGTACACCCATTGCCACTATAACTGAGCCCATCCATCTTGCTGCTGGTCATCCTCTTCCACCTTCCACTGTTCCCAGCATTGGAGCCTTTTCCAGAGAGCTGGGACTTCACTTAGGAAACAAAAATTAGAATCAATTAGTTATAGTATGTAAGATATCTGGTTTGGTAACAGCATATGTGTAAGCAATTCTTGGAATAGTTGGTAATTAGAAACTGAATGTGAGTCAGCAAGTAGGACATGGATGAAATCAAGATAAATACAACTGTATGGTATAATAGTTCCTAAATTATAGGAAGTAATTGTTTCATCTTATTTTGTGCTAGTCAATACTACTTCAATGCTATTCCATTTCTGGACAGCATATCAAGAAAGATTCCATAAAACTAGAATACTTTCAAAGAATACAATGATAATGACCAGGGGAATAGACAGTGAGCCTATGAAGAGAGATTGAAGTAATTAGGAATATTTAGTCTTGAGGAGATAAGGCTCTTATGAATAGCATTCTTCAAATACTCAAAAGGATATCACACAGAAGATCAGGACCTGATCTCTTTCATTCCAGAGTACAGGATATGTAATAAAAAAAATAATTAAGGATCCAATCTGAGTCAAAGGTGTTGTCTTCCAAGTTTTAGGACTCATGCTGGAACCCATCTTCAGAGAACTTCTCTCTAGCAGAGTGCTCTGTGTGGTATTTATAGTGCCTGTTATTTATAGTGCTTTTTAGATGTTGATGGCTGGCTTTTAAGTTATTAGCTGCCATTTGTTTGTGCTGACCAGCCCTCACCTTCTAAGGATTTGATAGGCTGGTGGTAAATCAGGACTCCTGTTGACTGACAAAAAGGGACTTTTTCCCAGGCTTCAATCACTTCCCTGGATGCTTTTGTGCCTGCTCATCCAACAATCTTAGTAGCTGAAAAATTGAATGTGTGTCTTTGTTCATTGCAGTATGAGGCTATCAATAAGTTCAGGCCTCCTTGTTTGTCTGCTTGCTTGTGTTCTTGTAGTCTGGTGGTTAGCTTCCTCTTCATCTGTCCTACATAGTCACAGGGGCAATCTATGCAGGGGATTCAGTAGATTATGCCTCCAAATGATCATTACGCTGCATATTTTGTCCTCGCATGGTAGCTTCTGGACGGTTTGCAATGCCCACTTGCAGATCTTGGAAGCTGTGTTCTACAGCTTCCAATTTTTTTTTAAATGTATGGCAGGGTGTGCCATGTGATTGGTCTTGTACCTTGTTTTTTCGTTTCTCTTCCCACCATGTTGTGCAGGCGTCTTGTGACAAATAATTGCGGGTACCCATTCTGCTTGAGTTATTCACTTAGGTACCTGCTCTCCAGCTGTTTGGCTTGCTGGGTACTACAATCTGTTCTCACCCTGCCATAGAGTTTTCTGATGCAACTCTTTTTGTATGACAGTGGATGGTTGCTGTTGAAATTCAGAATGTGTGGGAATCAGAATATTTTAAAACATGAAATCATTTTTATAGTTGGCTGGAAAAGAGATATAAATGACCGATATTATAACTATGTACAAATGATGATTACAATAGTGTTTTAGCAATGAAATGTTAGAATGGTTTGGATGAAGATGAAGATAGAAGAAACTTATGGAAGATGGAGAAGAAGCCTAGAAGATAACACCAAGATGTCACAGGGAGGATTGATGTATTAAATGTTTGTTTGTCTTAAAAAATAAAAAAAAAATACTCAAAAAAAGATAAAGAAATTCAGAATGTGTGGGGTGTTGGTGGCCTAGTGATAAACTGTGGTTTCTAGGCTTCCTTTTGCTGTTGACATCTAAAAATGGTAATTACCTGGCTGTTTCTTCCTCCATTGTTAACTGTATGGCAGGGAAGATGAAGTTCAGTGTGGTATGAATTTTACCAATTCCCAATCTGGTAGTCCAAAGCACCCTCTTTTTTTGTTTGTTTCCTGCAATGTTTTCAAGCCTATTCTTGCTTTTTTTCCCTAACCAAACGTATCTTAATATTGTTTTATTTAATTCTTCAAAATAGTTTTTCTCCAGTTTTATTGGTATTGTTTGGAATAAGTATAATAGTCTTGTCAAAATGTTCATTTTTATAGTAGCTATTCTTCCTGATAATGACAGTTGCAGATTCCAAGTCACCAATATTCCCTCAGGTATTAGCCATCTAAAATTTACCTCATATTTTATCAATTGTTTTGTCAGAAATTGATATGGTTTTCTTGTGTCTCTTACCCTTCTGGGTATTTGCTTCATTACAACTATTTCTCTTCCTTTGAATTTCAATGGTGCATCTCTAGCTCTTTGGAGTATTTCCACTCTCATTGCCTTCTTTGAAAATCTCACCATCACCTCTCTGGGAAGCTTGTTTCTTCTTGCATAGCTTGTATATACTCTAAATATTTTTTCCATCCCAGAGAGAGCTTCCTGTTTGTTCGTTTCCAACATCTCTGCCAGTAATTCTGCCATTTTCTCCACAAGATCTTCCCTTTTTTCCTCCTCAACATTATAGAATCTTAAAAAATATTCTGCCTTATCCATCCCCAACATAATTATGGATCGTTCAAGATCATTATCTACCTCAGATAATCTATTCTCCGTCTCTTCTACTTTCTTGTCTGTTTGTGCTGTCTTTTCTTCCAATTTCTGGATCCGTTGTTCATTTTTAGTAATTATTTGCTGGATATTGTCTAGTTTATCCTCCATTTTTTTGTTCCATCTTTTGCATCCTATCTGCCATATCCTCATGATTCTTAGTCATGGCTCCTTGTAGTGATTCCTGTAACGATTGAATCATATTTTTCATCTCTGATTGAAAGGCGTTTAATTTTTCGTTCTGCAACATACTGTCTATAGAGCGTTGACTTGCTGGGCTCGATGCTGATGCCGCTGATGATGGTGCAGATGATGGAGTTTTTCCTCCCTGTTTTGCTTGAGTTTATGTTACTTGTCATTTTGATAGTTTGGAATAATCAAATATTTTAGATAATTACTGTTTAGCAAAAACAACCAGTCAGTAACCCAACAATCAATAGTATTGTAAGTCAAACACAATAGTATTCTACTATATCCAATTTATAAAATATACCTGGTATAGTCCAACAATTTCCTTTCTTATTCCCAATTCTTATTTTCAACCCTCAAGTCACTTCTCCTTTTTAGGTGCTATATTCACGAGTCCAAAATATCCATAGTCCAAGTTCTCTTCAACAAAGGTTGTTTTCTTTCTTTTTCTTTTTTGTGCTGACCAGCCCTCACCTTCTAAGTACTTGATAGGCTGGTGGTAAATCAGCACTCCTGTTGATTGACAAGGGGACTTTTTCTCAGGCTTCAATCACTTCCCTGATGTTTTTGTGCCTGCTCGTCCAACAATCTTAGTAGCTGCAAAGTTAAATGTGTGTCCTTGTTCATTGCAGTATGAGGCTACCAATAAGTTCAAGTCTCCTTGTCTGACTGCTTGCTTGTGTTCTTGTGATCTGGTGGTTAGCTTCCTCTCCATCTGTCCTACATAGTCACAGGGGTAATCTATGCAGGGGATTCAGTAGATTACGCCTCCAAACGATTGTTACACTGCATAATTTGTCCTTGCACGGTAGCTTCTGGACGGTTTGTGATGACTACTTGCAGATCTCAGAAGCTGTGTTCTACAGCTTCCAATTTTTTTAAAATGTATGGCAGGGTGTGCCAAGTGGTTGGTCTTGTACCTTGTTTTTTCGTTTCTCTCTCCACCGTGTTGTGCAGGCGTCTTGTGACAAATAATTGCGGGTATCCATTCTGCTTGAGTTATTCACTTAGGTACCTGCTCTCTAGCTGTTTGGCTTGCTGGGTACTACAGTCTGTTCTCACCCTGCTATAGAGTGTTCCAATGCAACTTTTTTTGTATGACAGTGGATGGTTGCTGTTGAAATTCAGAATGTGTGGGGTGTTGGTGGCCTAGTGATAAACTGTGGTTTCTAGGCTTCCTCTTGTTTGTTAACATCTAAAAATGGTAATTACTTGGCTGTTTCTTCCTCCATTGTGAACTGTATGTCAGGGAAGATGGAGTTCAGTGTGGTATGAAAGTCTTTAAGTCCATTTCTCTTGATGATGACAAATGTGTCATCCACGTAGCGGCACCAAAATTTAGTTCTGAAATGCATGGTGTTCTAATTCATGCACGATTCTTTCTGCAATGACTCCTAATATTGGGGATCCCATGGGTGTCCCTTTTATTTGTTCATACATTTCGCTTTTGAATGTGAAGAAGGTACATTGACAGTATTGAAGCAGCTTCATGATTTGTGTTCCGATTAGGTTGTTTTGATCTGTGTTTTACTCTTCTTCTAGTTTTCTATCTATTACTTCATATGCTAAGTGGGGGAGGGAGGGATGTTAATAGGGACACAACATCAAAGGAGACCATGATCTCATCAGGAGCCACATTTAAGGCTTGTAGTTTTGTCAGAAATTGTGTGGATGGTGTGATTGTGCTGTTGGATCAGGAAGCTTAAGCATCGTGACAGCCATTTAGTCAGGTTATACATAGGATGTGTATGTCTTGTAGCGCTACTGTAGGTCTAAGGGAGAGAGACTCTTATTTTGTGTATCTTGGGGAGTTTGTAGAATCTTGCTGGGATAGCATCTGTTCCTCTCATTTTCCACCATTCCATATCCATTATATACTTGTTTTATTTGAGTTGGCAAATTCGCAAAGAAGCACAGTGATTCTACTTACCCATACTACATTCCAGACCTGCAAATCTGCCTAATATAGGTGATCTATGACTACCAGCATTTTCTGAAGATGGAATGAATGAGTCAGTTCTTGATCTACTTTGCTCCTCTACATTCCAGTTCCCTTTTTGAACTCTGCAGCAGCTTGACTTCATACGATCATAAATCATGTGGCAATGAGGCATCTAGCACCAACATCTGTTGCGCTAATATGACATCCTGGCATGCAAGACTGGTCGAGTGCCACCTGTCACGTGATCATTCCAAGCAATAATGTTCCAGTGGTAGTCACCAATGATCTTCAGCAAGAAGCCTTGTTCAGCTGACACAGTGGTTTTTACAATTGGCAGAATTTTCCTGTGTTATCATTTTGTAAGGCTGGGACATTTATTATGATTGAGTGATTTAAGTATTGCTGAAGTAACTATTGAGAAAATATCAGACTGTTCCTTTTATACTTGTTCAGCAATTGTTTAAAAACTGGAGCAGTACAGTTCTATATATTTTTCTATTGAGGGAGAATGGTTAGGGTACTCTAGTAGAGAAAATATTCCATTGTGTAATGGTTTACAAAGAGCATTGGCTCTTGGGGGCTTATCAAGGCAGCTGAAAATGAACAAACAGATGAATGAATGTTAGAGTTTGAACATCATCTGCATTTGGGGGAGAAAAGATTCTGTCTTGTTTCCCTGCCTTCTGAATCAACAAATATTTCAACTTGTGATAAACAATATATTAGTGAAGCAAACAATAGATGTTACTATTGTTCATCAGTTTCACAAGGTATGAATCATCTTTGTTAATAAAAGGTAGAGTGTAAATGGAGCCTTGTTTGACATATATTAGGTATTTAACTTACGTTTTTGTCTTGGCATCATAACAATAATGAAAACCTATAGAGAACATTTTGTCAAGCTGTTCTAAGAAACAGTTTCTAAAGGGCTTAGTCATCATTGGTAGATGATCTCTTTAGGAAAGTTCTCTTGGAAAGAAAACTGCCAAAAGTACATAGTTTGAATGTGACTTTTGTAAAACTAAAAACCCCAACCCTTGCAGAGGCTTGGCCAATATTGCTGTCAAGGACTTGGAACAAGTTCTCTGGGAAGGTTGCAATATTTGGGGGTCTTCCATTCCTGCCTTCCCAAAATAAATAGAGAAGAGTAAAAAAAAAGCATTACTTGAGAAGGGGTAACAGAATTTTCTTCTCTCTGAAGATGAGGCTATGCAAGGAAAAATTCAGGTGAAACAGACCCCCCCCCTAATTACCTTATGGCACTTGCTAAAGGAAAATTTAATAACTTTAATAATGATGGTAACAATTCAGTTCTTAAGCAAAGCAGTCACTAAGTGAAACCGCAATTGTGCTTCCAATCTTCCTTCAACTTTCCTTCGCTTTACAAATTCATCAAGATTATAAATGGGGGCGTTGGTCACAGTTACTTTTTCATCACTGTTGAAATTGCAAATGGTCACTATTCAAGGCAGTCGCTAAACTAAGATTATCTATAATGTTATATATTTGTAAGCAGGCAGGGTTGGTTGGTTTGTTTAATGCTGAGATCACCTTCCCGGATGATTTTATAAAAGTTTTTAATAATGGTGTTTTGACTCAGCTCCCGAAACACAACAAACCCTCTGAAGTTAACTCAAAGATTCCTTTATTAGGTGTGCTGGCAGCCCTGGCAAAAAGTTTCTCTCTCAACGCAGTCTAACAAGTCCGTTTGGCCGGAAGATGAATTAGTTGTTTGCCACACACATATTCATCTCCAGCCCCTTCCTCTTTTCCCCAGAGTTAGGGTGGGGCTTCGTTAGCAGCGGTGGCTTTTCCTTCCCAAGGATCAGCCCATGGATTTCCACTGCTCTCCTCTCCTCTGCTTTCTGTGCATCCGCACAACAGGCACTGGACCCAGCTGATCCTCCTCTTCCTCATCAGCCACCTCCACACCTGGGAGCTGTTGACTCTCCATCTGATGGCTGATGGACAGCCCAGGCTCCACCTCTGTCTCTCTCTGCCAGCTCCATTCCCTCTTCCCCCTCAGAGCTCCCAGGTTGCCCTGATGCTGATCCTGACTCCCACACCTCTTCCTCCTCTGATTTGGCTGCTTTGATGGGCCGGTGACTGACAGGCCACCCAACAGGGAGAAATATTTTCCATTTATTTCAGTGGGTCTAAGCAAGGCCATATTTAGATTCATTCCATTGGGCATTAATGTTGAATGATAAAAAATATTTCTCTTCTTTTAGTAAATAAATACACAAACAGAAGAACATTTCAGTATAATCCCATTTAGAAAAAAATGTAGAAGAATTTGGGGATTACGTTTAATCTTCTCTAAACTTTCCAAGGTTTTATTCCATTTTTATTCCTTTTTGTTGTTTTTTAAAGGTGGATTGTAGCAGTGATGAATTCTCTAAGAAGCATCCGTTTCTAGATGCTTCATCTCTGTTGCTTGTTGCTGCATACAGAGTTATTCTGAAAAGAATTTTGGATTTGACAAGCTTGAACAAATAATGTCAGTCATACAGCTCATCTCATTAGTTTTCTTTTTGTACTAATGAGGCTACAATTCTAAATATTGCTCCTGCCATCCTGGCACTTCCTAAGTTGATCTTTAATTCATCCCTCTTTAATTATCTTCCCAGATTCTCATCAACTAGATTTCAGGGCTTCCAAAAATGAGGTGTTAACAACTTGTTGTCTTTTGTTATAAAAAGGAAACCAAGTGTAGCACACCCAGTTTTCTTCCTGTTTCTCTTCTCATTAGCAGGGGTTTCAACTCCAGTGCTATGGCACAATTATAATAGTTCGCCTTTTCCCAGTATGTGTAATTTTGCAGCATTATTAGTTCATCTATCTGGCCATCCTTTCCACATGAAGCTAAGTGGATGGAGAATGCCAGATGAAAAGTTTGTCCCTCATTTTCAACTGTCAATTTTTTTACATTACCTCCTCTATTTCTTGAGCAAAGATGTACATTCCTTAATTGCTGTAACAATTAAAGCATATTGGACTCTGAATTAAAGTTAACAGCTTATCTAGACTTATCTAGATGAGGGATTTTCAAACTTTTTCAGGTTGAAAATTCCCCCCCCCCCCCGAACCCCTGATCAAAAGATAAAGCTCTTGTGATAGAAGAACCTGGGCTGTGTTATACTGATTTTTCTCCCCTTAATCTCTCATAGAACTCTAGGGTTGAAAGCCCCAGATCTAGAACTTTTGTTTTTGTAATGATTTAGATTATAGAAGAATAGAAATAGATTATTATTTAGCAATTCATGAGCATATGCATGTTTGACTGTGCAGTGCTGTTAATTTTGAAAATGATGGGTTTCTCTACAGATCTCTCACTGAGTGTAGTGCAGTGGTTAGAATGTAGTATTGCAAGCTAATTCTGCCAACTGCCAGCAGTTTGATCGTGACCAGCTCAAGCCTTCCATCCTTCCGAGGTCAGTAAAATGAGGACCCAGCTTATTGGGGGGGGGGGATATGCTCAGTCTGTAAACTGCTTAGAGAGGGCTTTAGTGCACTATGAAGTGGTATATAAGTCACTCAGATTCATTCCCATGTGTGGAAATAGTCCATGTGAGATGCCCATGGAGAGGTCTTGCCTTGTTATCTGGGAATCCTTTGATCCAGTTGGCCCTAATGAAGTGGATAGGGTCCTTGATGCTGTGAAAGCCTCCAGGATGGTGACTAGTGAGTGAGTCCTGATAGGTGCTTAAAAGCATCTGGAAATGTCTCCTCCTCTAGTGAGGTATTAAGGAAACCCCTCCTTTTAAAAAAACGATCACTGGCTCCCACCTGCCTGGACAATTTCATCCAGTTTCCAACCTCCCATTCTTAGGGAAGGTTGTGGAAAAGATGGTGGCCTGGCAGCTGCAGAAGGTCCCGGATGGAATAAATTATCTGGATCCCTTTCAGTCAGGATTCAGGTCTGATTATGGGATAGAAACAGCATTGGTTGCACTTGGGTTTTTTTTTTTTTGTAAAAAGTTTTTATTGGTTAAAAATATACAGTATTATAGTTTACAATATGTTGAATTTTCAATATCTTTGTAAAAAGATATTTCAATTATTATTCTCTTTTTTAAGTTCTCACACAACAGACATTATTATGTTAAATCAAAACAAATAACCAGGTTGTATAAAAGTTATATAAACAGAAAAAAGCAAATAGCCAAAGTGTTATACAAAATACAGTAAAAAGAGAGAGAAAAAAAAGATGTCAAGTAAAAGACATTAAATAATGAATTCCCCTCCTTTCTTCATTTCCTGGTTCTAGCTCTTAAAACCATGGTCTGGCCTCCCCCCTCCCCCAGGGCCGCCACAGCTCCGTCTGCCCCCGCTCCTTGATCATCTAATACTTCCCCCTCTTCGGCTCCTGTATCTTCTCCATCTAGGAAGGATGTTGGTCAGAAAAAGCCTTAGCTTCCGCTACGTTATTAATTTTCTTCTTACTATCCTCCCAAAAAATCATCAAACCCTCCGGAATCAACCACCTAAAACCTACTCCCTTAAGGTACAGCTTGTTTGATAAAAAATAATATTTTCTCCTTGATTCTCGTACCTGTCTGGGAATCTGCTTCAGGATGGTGACCTCCTTGCCCCTGTACACCAGCGCCCCCAGTCTTTGTTTTCTCAATATCTCATCTCTCAGTTCCCTTCTTACAAATTTAATATGAACCTCTCTTGGTAAACTATGTAAAATTGCAAATTGTGAGTTTACTCTATACACCAAATCCACATCCCTTCCAATGGACTCCAAATCTCTTTCTAGAAATTCACCCAACATTTTAACCATCACTTCTCTCAAATTTTCTTGGTCAAATTGTTCCACGTTTTGAAACCTGAGAAAATAAGACATCTTATCCAATTGTAAAGTTAGCATTGCGTTTCCTCTCCCTTCTTCCACCCTCTGGAGTGCCCTTACCTCCCCCTCCAGACCCCCCATCTTCTTCTTATTTTGCTCTGCCAGCTGTTGAACATCATTTAAATCTTTTTTCATAAGTGTCATTTCAGATTTAATTTCAGATAATCCTTTTTGCAAATCATCCAACTTGTCCAACTTCTGATCCAATTTCGCCAGTCTTTCCAAATTTTTTTCCATGTCAGCTGCTGCTGATTTATGACCCTTAGCCATCTTGCAGTAATAGAAGATGAGAAATCAAAAGACAAACCTCCAGAGAAGAAAGAGGGATTGACAGTCAGTGTAATTTTTCAAATATCCACCAGTGGGCGCTCACAGGAGCAACGAGTCCGGAGTATAGAGTAGGTCAAACAGGAAGCCTTAGAGGAGAGTTATGTTGTCTTCAATCATAAATAAAGAAGCAGGAAGTCGGACCGCCGCCATGGCTCACCACCGGGAAGAGAGGCCACCAGACCTCTCCAACAAATTCTGATACAGCCATCCTCAGAAGAAAAGTCAACAAAGTAAGGGGTTTCCTTCCATTTCTTTCCCCCTACTTGTCAGCCACGGCACCTTTCCAGCTACAGGGGGGGGAACTCCAACCCCCCCCTCTCACCTCCAGGATGCCTGCTCAAGTCACCGGTGAATCAGCTCGGTCCGCTGTGCTTTGTAAATAAACGCCGGTCCCCTCAGGCGCTGTGGCGCCTCCGCGGCCTCAGAACAGGCCGCCGATCGCCTCCCACCCCCTCTGGAGCCTCGGGCGCACCAGCATCGGCCTCCCGGCCCCTGGATGTGAGGCAGGGGACCCCTGGCGAGCCGCCCTCAAACGGCAAACGCCCCAAAAAATGGGGCGTTTGGCCCAAAGGGCCTCCAGATGGGGGGGATCAGACACTGGGGCCAGAGCTAGCCCGATCAGTGTCCGTCGCCCGCGGGACCGGAAACGGAAGCCCGGTTGCACTGGTTATTATCTCTGGTGAGAGCAAGATGGAGTAGTGCATCCATCCTCATTCTCCTTGACCTCTCAACAGCTTTTGACACCATCAACCATGGTATACTTTTGAGCTGGCTGCATGAGATAGGCTGGGATTGTTGGTTCAGGAAAGAGCATAATTGGTGTGCAAACTGCAGTTGTGCAAAGGCCCTCCTGGCCATGACTGCCATCTTCTCTTCAAGCAGGAGTCACGAGTCCAGGAGAACCCCCAGATTATGCACTGGGTCTATTTGGGGCAGTGTCACCTCATCCAAAACCAAAGGTGGCAATTTTCCCTGGACAAAGAACCCGAAACCCAGAGCTACTCAGTCATCCAGGATTCAGTTTCAACCCATTCCTTCCCCATCTAGGTCAGTGTTTCGCATTCTTGGCAACTTTAAGATGTATACTGGGTGGCATTCTAGGAGTTGAAGTCCACAGATCTTAAAATTACCAAGGTCAAAAGATACTGATCTAGACCAACTTCTGAATTCAGGAGACCACCAAACCATTTCCAGCTTGCCAACCAATTGAAATGTTCAGTGGAGGGCAAGGCTATCACTGTTTCAGGCAGACTGTGCCATACATAATACCTCTTGCCACCAAGATATTCTTCCTCATGTTCAGTCTGAATCTTCCTTTTAATTTCATGTTTAAATCCTCAGTTTCAGCAGAGAACTGTTCTTCTCAGCTCACTTTTTATTAACTCGACATGCTCAGATTCTTAACTGTTCTTCATAAAAATTCTGGAAGCCAAACCCTACCCTCCTGGTAGCTGTTCCCTTTTAAACTGTGATGCCAAGAACTGGAGAAGTGTAAACTAATTGGTGCAGACTAAAATGGGGGATAATTACTTTCCATGATCTGGGCACATCATTTCTTTAATATAGCCCAAGATAGTTTTGAATTTTTTAAACTGCTGGACAGCACTGCCAGCTTGTTTAACAGGTGGTGCAATAGGACAGGGCCTCCTTTCATGTCCCTGTCAAGGAGTTAGAGCAAATGACAGCTCACCCCACCACACAACAGCACTTAAGTTTTCAACAGGGACCCTCTAACCTCCAACCTAGCATCTAAATGTGAATCACCATGCTCCTTGTGGTTTGTTGGTTGGACTGTTTAATATTAACTTTTTTGGCAAATCCTTGGTTTGGGTCTTGTTTACTTCTAGATTGTTAATCTTGGTGTTAATTCAGGCTCATCTCTGTGTTAATTAATAGTTTGGTCTTTTTGTTCCCTTTTTGGCTTGTTGATTGTGTTGACCCTGAAGATGACATATGTGTAGCCATATTTTATCATAGCCTTTGTCTATTCTTTTCTTAGCTTAAATTAGCTTTCTACAAAGGATTTTACTGATACTTCAGGCTCGCCACAGTCTAGCTGTTGAAAGGGGGGTTATACAGATAAGGGGGCGGGGACATTATGTCTAGAGGGCATTCTTTTCCATGGGAACAGAGAAGATGCCTGCACCTGGAGGAAGGTGGAGTTTGGAGTCATCAGACTGATGGACTGAGAAACGATTGGAGATTGTGATTCTGGGAGGAAGTTTCAAACTTTTGCTTTTTATTGGATGTAATTCCAGAACCTGCCCAGAGTCAGAATTATACCAAGACCTTGCCAATTTGATATGTTCCTAATAAATAGACTTTAAGAAAGATGGATGCCTTGGATTTTTGTTCTAGGGACATATTACTTGGAACCTTGGCAGATTATTTCATTTGCATAGTCTGTATATGTTGTTTATGTCTATGTGTCTATTGATAGACAATTTGTGAAAGTACCAGGCTTACAGGAATTCTCATGTTTTTGGTCTTGGCTTGGTTTAGGATGGTTATGGTTTCCCAGTTGAAGCTATGGTTAAGTCTATCCTTATGTTGTGAAATTAAAGTGTTTTCATCATGTCTTCTGGCTGCTATGGTAATTAGTGTTCATGAATGCGTTTGCTAGTCTTTTGCCTGTTTGTTCTAAATAGTGGCTGGTGCAGTATTTATACTTTATGTTGTAGATGACTCCTGTTTTTTTTCTTTTGGAGCTTTTGATCTTTTGGTTTACTTAGGATCTTTTGGAGAAAATTGGTTGGTTTGTGTGCTACAATGATTCTATGTGGCTATAAAAGTCTTCGGTGATTTCTGAGATGCTTGTGATGTATAATAGTCTTTTTATGGCTTGTGTTGGTTGTGCTATATTGGATTGAGTGGTCAGACACTTTTTGATGAAATTGCATGGATGTCCCTTTTGTTGGAAGATATCGTATAGATGCTCTTTCCTTTTCCTGCTGTTCAGGGTTGTTGCAGTGTGCTTGTTCTTGTCTAAACAACTCCTTTTTCTCTTGTGGGAGATTGGGTTATTTCTTTGGTCATGGAGCACTCGATTAGTCATTTGATACACTTGTGTTTCTAGTTTGCCATCATAACTTGCTGGAAGGGTAATGAATTGTTGTTTTCTTCTTCTCTTATGAATTAGTTTCCTTTGAAGATGTTGTTGATAGTTTTATGGTGGTTCTCTAATTGATCCTTTTTTATTATGGTAAAAGTGTCATCTATATACCTGATTCATATTTTGAGTTGGGAGAGAGCTATCAATTCCAGATTTCTCATTACAACCTACACTATTGAGTCCTGGAAACTGTGATCCCATAGGTGTATCTTCAATTTATTGATAACTTTGTCCATCAAATTGAAAGTATGCAGTTAGGCAGAGATTAATAAAATCTATGATCCTGGGTATTTCAATCTTCACGCATTTGGTTAAGTCAGATATGTTGTGGAACAATTTTGCCATTTGGCTAATTCTGGGTCTATGGATGTGAAAAGGGTTGTGACATCAAATGAAACCATGATTTCATCCTCAACTATTGTCACCTCTTTGATTCTTTCAAGGGACTACGGTGGGGGGTTGCTGGAGTATTTGTTCCCCATTGTGAGATGTCCAAACTTTTTTGTTAATTCTTTTGTGCTGTTTTAAGTAGGAGTCCCTGATACAATTGGATGGAGAGGTATGTCAGGCTTATGTATTTGGGGGCATGTATAGATATGTGGGGAGGATAGATCCCTCCCACTGCTGCTTGTCTACCACTGTATCTCTTTGGTAATTTGGCCTTTCTTGGTAAGGTTGCTGAGAGTTTTCTTCATTCAGTTGTCTAGTGTCTGTATGGCGTCGATGTTCACTGGGATGTAATTCTAGTAATTCTTTTGTTTTTTGTAGACGTTGTGATCACTCCATGATGACTGGTTTGGCTTTGTCTGCTGGTAGGATGATAGTCTGGTCCCTTGTTGGTTTATGCTTGATGTTGTCTTAGACCTCTGTGGCAAGTCCTATGGTTTTAAATGCTCCTCCTAAGACTGCAAAGAATTCCAGTTGATTGGCATCATTTATATCAGGGGTCTCCAACCTTGGCAACTTTAATCCTGAAGGACTTCAACTCCCAGAATTCCCCAGCTGGCTGGGGAAATCTGGGAGTTGAGGTCCTCCAGGATTAAAGTTGCCAAGGTTGGAGACCTTTGATTTATATTATAGTTGAGGCCTTTCTATAGAATTCTGTTCTGCAATGCATAGTAGGTGGCTGGACATATTGACCACCCATCTGGGCTCAGGCATCTCTTTGATTCTGGGATTTACTTTGAGGAATTTGGTTTGAAGGTCGCTGAAAAGTAGCCATGATGGTGCTGGTCAACTTCTCTGTGTGCTCTGGTGTGATGGATATTTCAGGAGCCACAGAAAACAGATTCAATGGATTCAAGTCTTAGAGTTGCTTACTCTATTGTAAATTATAGTCTTAATGTTGATATGTTGGCATTAACAGCAGCTCGCATAATATATACGCGTAACTGGAAGAAGGAATGCCCACCAACAGAAGAGGACTTAATTGAAAATATCCTCGAATGTGCAGAGATGGACAAGCTTACAAAGGAATTTAAGGAAAGTGAGGACACAGATTATTATAGAGTATGGTACAGATGGTATGACTGGTGGGAGAAAAGGAAAAACGGAAAAAAAGAAATAAAGGAAAAAAGGGGGAAGTGAAATAATACTTCAATGTTTATTTTTGTGGTAATGTTGCTTGAATGTGTTGAAGATCAAAGTAAAGAGTAGTTGATATAAAGGAAATTAGATTATTTAAATAGATTAAGATAAAGATAGAAAATATGTAAATAATAAGGATCACCTTAAATGAGCTGTTAACAGAAAAATGATATGTATATAAGTGTTGTCTGTTTTGTGTTTGTTTTAATGTGTTTAAAATAAACTTTTTTTTAAAAAAGTTGATATGTGGGAGGATAGATCCCTCCCACTGCTTCTTTTCTACCACTGTATCTCTTTGGTAATTTGGCCTTTCTTGGTAAGGTTGCTGAGAGTTTTCTTCATTCAGTTGTCTAGTGTCTGTATGGCATCGATGTTCACTGGGATGTAATTCTAGTAATTCTTTTGTTTTTTGTAGACGTTGTGATCACTCCATGATGACTGGTTTGGCTTTGTCTGCTGGTAGGGTGATAGTCTGGTCCCTTGTTGGTTTGTTTGATGTTTTCTGGGATCTCTCTTTGGTAATTTGGCCTTTCTTGGTGAGGTTGCTGAGAGCTTTCTTCATCCAGTTGTCTAGTGTCTGTATGGCGTCGATGTTCACTGGGATATAATTCTAGTAATTCTTTTGTTTTTTGTAGACGTTGTGATCACTCCATGATAACTGTGGTTTGGCTTTGTCTGCTGGTAGGATGATAGTCTGGTCCCTTGTTGGTTTATGCTTGATGTTGTCTTAGACCTCTGTGGCAAGTCCTGTGGTTTTGAACGCTCCTTCTAAGACTGCAAAGAATTCCAGTTGATTGGCATCATTTATATCAGGGGTCTCCAAGCTTGGCAACTTTAAGACTGGAAGACTTCAACTCCCAGAATTCCCCAGGTGGGACCAAATCTGGGACCAACCGCCAATTCTGCGATCTTTCAGGAAAGGTCATCCTAGTATATGAGCCTAGAACCACAGAACGCTCTCTTGCACTTCCTGAGATGCCCAATTTTTTTTAAAATTCTTTTGCGATGTTGTAAATCGGGGTCCCTGGTAATGGATACAATTGGATGGAGAGGTATGTCAGGCTTATGTATTTGGGGGCATTTAGGATGACAATTGAGCTCAAAATTTCTATTGCTAAGCAAGGCAGCTGTTAATTGAAGCATGCCCCCATTTTATAACCCTTTTGCTGTGGTTGTTAAACAAATCACTGCAGCTGTTAAGTGAATCCTGTGGTAGCTAAGTGAATCTGGCTTCCCCCATTGTGTGGGGACGATAGGTCCCTCCTACTGCTGCTTGTTTACCATTGTATCTCTTTGGTAATTTGGCCTTTCTTAGTGAGATTGCGGAGAGTTTTCTTAATCCAGTTGTCTTGTTTCTGTTTGGGGCCGATGTTCACTGGGATGTAATTGTGCACAGCATGACTAATATTTTGAGACCACCCAGGAGCAAAATACAGGACACAGAGGTTTGTCTTACAAACAGTGGTTTATATACATACATACACATGGTAGGCAGGCAATCAATCAATCTTCTCTAACTCTACATAGAGAACTACAATGCAGGTAGGACTCAACGAGGGGAGAGAGAGAGAGAGAGGGAGGGAGGGAGGGAGGGAGGGAGGGAGGGAGGGAGGGAGAGAGAGAGAGAGAGAGAGAGAGAGAGACACCCTCTCATGGCCTCCCTTATATAGACAGCTTCTTAACCCGTCTTCTTAAAGTGGCAGTAACCCTGCTGACTCATCCTCAGTCTTAAAGGGTTGGTCAGCTTTAAATCATCATTACCATGACATTAATTCTGATAATTCTTTCGCTTTTTGTATATATTGTGATCACTCCATGATAACTGGTTTGGCTTTGTCTGCTGGTAGGATGATAGTCTGGTCCTTTGTTGGTTTGTTTGATGTTTTCTTGGATCTCTCTAAGAAATCCTGTGGTTCTGAATGCTCCTTCTAAGACTGCAAAGAATTCCAGTTGATTGACATCATTTGTATTATAGTTGAGGCCTCTCTGTTCTGCAGTGGATAGTAACACTATCTTGCAGTTGCTGTTAGATAGGCTTCCCTTTGGCAGTGCCTTCACTCTGGAAAGTTATATATTATTTTAGACTGTTGGCTCCCTTGAGTCTACAGTGGATCAAAACTATACTCTGGGAGCTTGAGGGCCAGGCTGGGTGCTTGCCCTCCACTGCCCAGGGCTCCAGGCAGCCCGCACCTCTATCTGTGGGTCCTCTGTGTGGCTTGAGAGGGATGGTGAGGCTCCTTTGGTGGACAAGGATTTGGGGCTCACCCTGGTCTCGCCTTTCTCTGCTGGAGACAATAGATCCCCTCTCTGCCCCACCTGGGCTATCACAGGTGCCCCCTGATGTGAGTGACATTGAGCTGGCCAAGCCCACACTGGCTATGCCCACCCCATCCATGCCAATACCAGCCACCCGAGGTCAACCACAACCCTGATGCGGCCCTCAATGAAATTGAGTTTGACACCCCTGCTGTATATAGAAATAATAGAACAGTAACCTAGGATGACAATTCAGCCCAAATTTTCTATTGCTAAGCAAGGCAGCTGTTAATTGAATTGTGGCCCATTTTACAACCTTTTTGCTGTGGTTGTTAAGCAAATCTCTGCAGCTGTTAAGTGAATCCTGTGGTTGCTAAGTGAATCTGGCTTCCCCCATTGGCTTTGATTGTCAAAAGGTTGTAAATAACAATCCCAAGACCCTGCAACCCTTGTAAATGCATGCTGGTTGCCAAACACCCGAAGTATGATCAGGTGACTATGGGGAAGCGGCAAGGGTCGTATGTGTGAGAACTGTTCAAAAGTCACTTTTTTCAATGCCATGGTAACTTTGAACAACCATTAAATGAATGGTTGTAAGTCAAGGACTACCTGCATTAATTTAATTAATCATTCTAATATATATTCTACATGTGCTGAACTGATGCTGTCACAATTTTATATTGTTTTATTTCTCAACCCGTCCATTGCATTGTTCCCCCACTGCCAACCAGAATAATTGGGCTGACGGCACCCACAGCATTGCCTCCTCTGCCATCACGAGTGGTACGGGCCAATTCCAGTGGAGTGAGATGTCCTTCGCCCCATTGGACCCTCATGAAGGGCTTTAAAGGTAATTACCAATACCTTGAATTGCACCTGGAAGCAGGTTGGTAACCAATGCAGCTCATGGAGCAGTGGGCTCCATGGGGCCATTTTGGGTGGCCCAAAATTACCTGCGCTGCCACACTCTATACCAGCTGAAGCTTCTGAATATTCTTCAAGGGTAGCCCCATGAAGAGCACATTACAATAGTCCAGTCAAGAGATGATTAGCGACTGAACAACTGAGCGCAGGGAATCTGGTCCAGGAAAGGCTGCAATTGATGCACCACACAAAGTTGTGCAAAGGCTCTCTTAGCCATGACTGCCAACTGTTCTTCAAACAAGAGTTGCGAGTCCAGGAGAACCCCCCCCCCAAGTTGTGGATTGGGTCTTTCTGGGGCATTGCCAACCCCCTTCATAGTCAAAGATGACAAAGTCCTGGATCCCAGAGCCCCATGTATGCAAAGCCATTTGGTCTTACCAGGGTTTATTTGAAGCCTGTTGTCCCCCATCTAAGTCCCCACAGCCTCTAGGCACCACAAAGGGGCACCACCGCATCACTAAGGTCACCAAGAGTAGAAATATAAGGGCTGGGTGTCATCGGCACACAATATATACCTCAACCTGTGGCGATGGATGATTTCATCCAGCAGTTTTGATGTTGAAAAGGAGTGGAGAAAGTACTGAGCTCTGCAGTACACCACATTTTCACTCCCTATCAATACCAGTTAGGACCTGCCACAGAGAAAGGAGCTAAACCAGTGTCCCTTTGGAGTGGGGCACTGTACAAGCATCAGGGACACCAGGATGTGATCTGACCATGACAAAGGAGATACTCTTACACCAACAGTACTTACGACCGATCCTTGAAGTTCTGGCTGTTACACTAATCCCACGGTCACATAACTGCAATTCAGGTACCTGGCAACCAGCTTACACCTATGACTATTGCAGTGCCCCATTGTCACATGATCACCATTTGAGACATTTCCTGCTGGTTTCCCCAAGCAATGAGGAAGCCAGCAGGGAAGGTTGCAAGTTACTCTGGTAAGTCCCCCCAGTATCCGTTCACTCATGCACAGCATGCATTGAATGTCTCAAAGCCTTCCCCACCCCTTGTGGCAGCCCCTTCATTCCCTCCTTATTGGGACTGTAACCTCTTCCCATTTAACAAAATGAGAGTCTTGTAGTGATGACCTCAACTGACATCCAGAACTGCCCTCACTAAGTAATGCAATCACATGATGTCATGCTTTACAACTGCCTCACTTAGTGACAGCAACCCTGGTTCCAATTGACATCATACTCCAAGGACTATATGTAATCTGAACATGTTGTTGGGTAAACAAATTTTATGAAAGTGGGTTTTCATCAGCTCAAGCAAGTTGCACCTGTACCAGGTGTACTATGAAGTTTCAAATTCAATTAAAATAATGTCTGTTGTAGCTCATCGTGGCTAAGGAGCATTATTACTTCCAAATTATGAGCAGAGTTTTCAAAGCATGCCACTTATATTTCAAGGGCAATGTCTAAAAACAGAATGTCAAGAGGAAGAGAGGAAGAGGGGGAAGGAGAAGGAGAAGCAGAAGCAGAAATAGTCCTGGCATTAATATAAATATATATACACATAAATACATACACACATACACATACACATACATGTAAATGTATGTATATGTATACGCATATGTAATATATATATGGTGATTTAATATATATGGTGGTAGTCAGAATATTGTCCCCCAAAATAGTCATAAGTATATAAACAAGAAATTTGGCACGTGTACACCTCAACTTTCAAAGTTTACTATTTTTAATTGCAAATGTATTACTTCTAATCAGTGGTGGGATTCTACCAGTTCAGACCGGTTCAGGAGAACCGTTTGTTCTGACTTTCAGGTTCTTTCTCTTTCTTTGAAGTGGGGCTGCCCACCCAACCCCTGCATTATACTTACTTATACTTCTGCTTCAGAAGCCCAGATTGGGGCGGCAGAATGGATTACCGCTCCTCAGCTGTTTTCCTTTCTCTCAACAATGTGAAAATTCAATTTTTGGCAAAGTGCACATGCATGCGCAGTGCACATCTGGTCCGAGCGCACTCAGCGAACCAGTTGTTAAACCAGGAGGATCCCACCACTGGTTCTAATTGCATTATCAGCCTGGAAATAAGTTCTGATGTTCTTCTTATGATAAAAATAGGGGCCAGATTCTTGTTAATGGGTTGAAGAAATCCATGTATTTATTTAATAAATTTCTATGCTCTCCATGTCACTGATACAGCAATTCTGGATAGTATTTCAATCTTTGATCAACTGTGAGAGCAAGGGACAAGGGACATAATATTGTTCTTCATTAATGAGGTATATTAAAAAAGAAAACATGTCCTAAGTGTGTGTTACTACATGCAATGCATGCTCTCTCAGCAGGAAATAGTGTGTTGGCTTGCAAGGTATTCTCTAAAATAGAGATCCTAGTAGCTTGCATGGAGTAGTATAAAAACACATGAGATAAAACTGAGTATTGGTTGCACTTCTGCACTGGTCAAAATGTGTCTCAACTGTCCAGTGTTGTCTTTACAGCCAGCAGGGAAAACTACATATACAGTATAATAGGACAGCTTTAATTGAGAATATGGCAAATCAGGAAAAAACATAAAAATAAATGGAAATTCAACAATCAGGGCTTAGCTAAGAAGTACACTTTAAGAAAGAAGAAATCGTGTCAATTGTGAATGGGTGATGAATGTGAATTGAACGGAAAGTGAATAACCAGAATGAAAAGTACATTGATGTGATCTGGTTGTATAATTGGAAGGAACGAAGCAATGAGGACAATGGGGAGATACACACACACACACATACACACACACACACAATTGTGTGTGTGTGGATAAGCACACATACACACAGAGGAATAGAGAAAAAATGAGTCAAGATGAAAAGAAATGCTGAGAAAGTCCTAACTAGCTGAAACTGGTGAGATTTTCAAAAAGAGAGGTGAGAAGTTTAAGGAATGAAAGACAATGCATGAAATGGTTTATGGATATAGTTGAAACAAGGACATCTTTCAGGGATAGGAAAGCATGAGACCATAAAGGATAATGTTGATGTAAGCTAGATTTAACTATAATTCCCTTTCTCTTTCTAATGCCTTACTTTAATTCATTTGGCTTACTAGTTATTATTCCTTGTTTTGGCTTTGCAAGGCATTGTTCAAAAGGGAATAGTTTGATGGCTATGTTTTCTTATTTATATATACAACCAATACATCTATGTTTTAATTGGTTTGAAGTTAAATGGGATGTAAATAATTTTGTAAGCAACTGTGTGCTGCGTTCAAATACAAAAATTACAAGTCAAATAACCAAGCCAGTTCTCAGTTCTCTCTCTGTTCTCAGGCTGGAACAGATTTATTGAAAATAACATTTATTAATGTTAGATTAGTATTCTATATAAATATGATGAATAAATAAATTCACAATATCATAACATCTGTGAATGTAATAAGTTCAGTGCTAGTCATATTATTGGTAGAATAAAAGGTGTTTGTGCAACATATGTCATTTTGTTAAATTTCATGACAAGTAATGAATCTCAGTTTATTTGCCTGGTGAGTAAAGTTATTAAACAGATGTTATAGGAAACTAAAGAAACAAAAACAAAGGTTTATTTAACATTACTAAATATAGGTCAGTATCTATATAATCCTACAATTTGTTTTTTTTAATGGAATAGTTCCTACTATATTGTGTAAGTTTAGTGATATACTTCATATTCAAAAAAATAAAGAAAAATAAAAGGCAATATGTGAAAAGAAAACATATAATGGCAAGTGGTGGTATAATGAAGTAATTTAAGAAGGGAGACTGTTCCACATTTTTTTGAGATTAAGGGTAATACTTGAGTTTTGTATTTTAAAAAATCAAAAGCAGTTGTAATCCATACATACAGTATCTGAAGTTGTTCACCAGTAACCTTACCATTAGGTATGGGGAATGTTTCTGGAGAATTAGGACCATGTAAGTAAAACAAGATACCAATTTAAATTTACACCAGAGTACCATCAAAATGGTCACATAGCTCAAATTGATGAGTAAACAATATGCTGTAGACAAGTCCTTTGTTTGATGCCCAGAAAAAAGTAAAATGAAAGGATGTAAAAGTTATTGTTGGTTTAAGAATTAGGAATATTGAGTTAGTTATCAATGGATTATAGGCTGTGACTAAATCCTAAATAGCATTGTTGTTGTTGTTGTTATGGTTTATCACACAGTTAGCCAGATGTCAGACTGAATTTGGCATTTTTATCCACCTATCCAGTCCTTCCCAAGGACATGGGATAGGTAAGTGTGGATGTTTGCTGATGTTAGAAGTATCATTGCAAGCTATTCTGAGTAAATCCACCTTTTGCAATTGATCGATGGTGAATTTGTCAATGCTGAATGATGTCAATGGTGCTTCAGTTGTTTTGGGCCTATTACTTATTAGGCCTATTACTTATTATTTCCACATATCCAATATAAGCCATCTGGACCATGCAAATTAAGAGTTACCACATCCGTCCATAACCCACTCAGTCTAGTTATATTTTCAATGGGTTTACTAGGTTGCGTCAGTCCAGCCTGAAAGGTGACAGCAAGTGAAGAAAACACCCTTGCATGTAATGTATGGTTTTCCACACTTACCATTGCATCATATTTTCCTCCTGTTAGTCCTATCCATAAGAAAATTATTCTCAAATATTGAACCATTGCATTAAATCAATCCATTCTATTCCATCAGGGATTATGATATCACTATCTCCTAAGACTACTGTGTTCAAGTCAGGTTGTTCTGATTCAATGTCCAAAACTTCTGGTGTAGGATATATATAGGAATAGAGTTTTTATGGGGAGCAATCCCTTGCACATTTCTAAACTGATAAGGGGGAGACTAGCTCCAGATAAGAAAAGCTTGTTAATACAACTTGGGGTTTGGCTTATCTCTTTCGTGAACTCTAAACAACCTTTTTTCTTACAATTATGCCCCTTCTGACGTCAGACCCCATTTTAATGAACCTGTGTGATGACATGGGATGCAAATAAGTAACATGTTTGACTACATGTAACTGATTTCCTATGCAAAGGGGAGGTTACTTTCTGGTAGGTCAACAGTGAAGTCCATGACAATCTCCTTCCTCAGCTGGGAGTGGTCAGCCGCGGCCTGTAAGAGGCTGAGCAGTTTTCCTGTCCGCTGTTTTGTGGCTGCACAGACTGGACAGCTTTTGACATAGCTCTCTATGTCAGCCTTCATTCATGGCCACCAAAACTGCTGCCTAGTGAGGTGTAGGGTTTTTAGGAACCCAAAATGGCTGGCTTGTTTGGTGTCATGGCACTGTTGCAGCACCCTAGGCCTCATGGTAAGTGGCACGTACACTTTGCTGCCTTTCCATGCAATGTCGTCCCCTTGGGTGATTAGTTACTGGTTCTCCTGAAGTCATGGGTTGGTCAATAGTGGAGAGGAGAAAGTAATGTTTGACAATCTTCAATAGAGCCTCCATGGACAAGTATTATCTATCTGACACATGGAAATGATTTCTTCCTTCCTTCCTTCCTTCCTTCCTTCCTTCCTTCCTTCCTTCCTTCCTTCCTTCAACCATTAGCTGTGGAAGCAATCCAGAAAATGATGAGTACATCCTCATTTAGTTTCCCAACTTTGTAGGACTGTATTCTGGGTATTATTAAGAATTTGGGAAGTATTAAATATTTTTGCTTAATATTTAATATTTTAAATTTTGAGTAATGGTGGGCCCCAGTCTTGCCTTTGGCTATAGGTGGCTGCATATAGTCCTATCGCAGTATGGGGGCACGCTCTGTAGTTGTGCTGATATGCTGATCTCTCCTGATTTGTCTTCCTAAGAAGAGAGGAAAAGTCTGCCTAGTAGCTTTCTCTTACATTGCATGATAGACTTACGCCTATCAAGATTCTTTTTTTTTTTATTAAAAAGTTTTTCAAAAATACAAACATTTTCTTCCCCCCCCCTCACCCATTCCCCCTCCCCCCTCCTCCCACCCCCCTCCCCGGACTTCCCAGAACAAAAACAGGGTATAGCATTTAACAATCATAAACTAAAATAAACTAACATTTTGTAGACTCCAAATTCTCACTAGGTCTTTAACTCCACATAGTTCAAAAAACTATAATCATAAACTGAAAATTAGATTAAATATTTCATTCATAGGCTATTTGAAACTTTTTAGTCTGGTATTTGTTTTGAATATAGTCAATCCATCTTCTCCACTCCAGTACATATCTTTCATTTGAGTGGTCTTTCAAGTACGCTGAAATTTTTGCTGTCTCTGTCAAGTTCACTACTTTTAACATCCATTCCTCAATAGTAGGTAACTCTTCCTTCTTCCAGTACTGTGCCACCAAAAGTCTAGCTGCTGTTATTAAGTTTAAAATCAGCTTAGTCTCTATAGCCATACAATCTGTAAATATGCCCAACAAAAAAACCTGTGGGATAAATTTTATTTTTTTCTTTAAGGTATTTTGAATAATCCACCATATTTTTATCCAAAAAGCCTTAATTTTTTTACATGTCCACCATATAGGCGTACGACGCCTATCAAGATTCAAGAGCCAACCATGGCTATTTAAGTTCAACTAAGTTTCGATTTTTTCCCATGCCTAATTTTGTGAATTGATCTGTTTGGATTTGACATTGAACCATTTAAAGGTATTTTACTAACAAGATCGTAGGAGTATGTGGAATCGTGGCAAAATGAAGGTGGACACTTTGGGTTCCCGTGAGCTGTGGCTTGTACTCACTGTGCCTTTGACTTCTCTGGCACCTGTGGCAAAAGGCTGATGTCCAGGTGACTTAACCAGATTCGATAGAAAGGTTTTGATAGAAATCTGTGCAGAGAAACTACAGCTACAGTTTGGAACTGCGAGCACGCGCATGCGCGCTCTCACTTTGCTGTTGCGCAGCGCTTCTGAGCATGTGCAGAACCTTCTGGGCATGCACAGAACCTTCTCCGCATGCACAGAGCATCTGTGATGACATCCGGGTGGGTGGGTGGAGCCTCCCCCAGCCGCTGCTACTGGTTTGCCTGAATCGGGGCGAACCGGTAGAAACCCTGGCTTCCTGGAACAAATGACTAGTGATTGTCTTTTGATTTGGTAGGTTTTGATAAACCTACTAGACTGTAGAGAAACTACATTCACAGTTCGGAACTGTGAGTATGTGCACACACACTCTCATTTTTCTCTCTCTCACAGCGCTTCTGCGCATGTGCAGAGTATCCGTCCGGGTGGGTGGGTGGAGCCTCCTCCAGCCGCCACTACTGGTTCGCTTGAACTGGGGCGAACCGGTAGAAACCCACCACTGTCACATATCCTCCACATAATGGTCATTTTTGTTGGGCATACTGACATACTGAATTTGGACTTTTAATCTCTCTGCTGCATTGAAACACCACAATACCTCCATAGGATGTGTGGATGTTTGGACCTGTTGTTTATACTGTGTTATCTTATACATGGTATTTACCTGGTTTGAGGCTTTTCAATTGGCATTGCCCTCCTCCTTATTTCTGCATTGCTTGTAATCTATGCCCATATTATTGTAAATGCCATTAAGATACTACCTACTGTAGTCTTCCCTGTGTCTCTAATTGCTATTTGGCCTCACACGGCCCTAGTTTTTTTTTTTTAATCAGAAAACATACAAGGTATATGTGCATTCACTACTTCTGATTGTTATTGTTCCCGGTCTTTTTTAAATCTTGTGTTGATTTGAAGATAAGGCCACCATTCCATATTTATTCCTTGCGTTTTCAAATCCTGAACCAATTTTAGTTCTCCTTTTTCATTTAATAATTCTACATAATTCACCATTTTACTCATATCTGTTGTATTTGGATGTATCATTGCTTCCATTGTTGATAACCAAATTAGGACTTTCCTATAACGATCCTTTTTAATTTTTTCCCAGACTTTTAACAGAGTGTCTCTTAGTATGTGCCTCTGGAAATACATGTGAAATTTATTCTTTCCCTCCCAGAAGAAGCCTAATATTCATTTGTCTTTTAGTTGAATCCAAACCTTGAGCCATGTTAACGCTGCTACCTGATAATAAAGCTCCCAATCTGGAAGGCCAAAGCCACCCTTGTTTCTTTTTTTAGGGTTTTTAAATTTTTTTTATTAATTTTACAACAACATGACACAACATACAAAACACAAACACATGATATGTGTTTCTTTTTACGTATCAGTTTCGTTCCTCTTACTTTCTACTTCCTACATTTCCCATTTTTCTCATCCTTTATTATCTTTATCTTTATCTTCCCTTTATTTCCAGTTTTATTCATTTATAGTATTTTACACATTTGTCACATCATTTATTCACTTTTACTTTCCCTAATCTTGAGCCAATCATACCACTTAGTCCATACTTGATAATATTCTGTATCTTCCTTTTCTTTTATTTCTTTCATTAATTTATCCATCTCTGCACAGTCCAGAGTTTCTTCCTCTGTTGGTACCTTTTCTTTTTCCAGGACTGTACGTAGAATATCCTTGCCGCTGTAATTATATGCAAAATCAAATATCTAATTTCTTTACTATAGGTTCTGTTCAATATCCCCAGTAAAAATGTCTCTGGTTTCGAGTCCATATTGTAACCAATTATCTCTTCTATCCAATTTTTAATTTTAGCCCAATATTTTTTCACCTTAGGACATGTCCACCAGAGATCATAATATGATCCGGGGACTTGTTTCATTTCCAATAATTTGGAGAGTTGTTAGGAGACATTTTAGCAAGCCGTACTGGTGTAAAATGCCATCTGTAGAACATTTTTAACTGGTTTTCCTTGAATGCCGTTGATAGAGTCAATTTAATGTTTATTTCCCATAATTTTTCCCATTTCTCCAATTCTATATTGTAGCCAAAATTTTTCGCCCATTTAATCATATCTTGTAGATATTTGTATATATTACTAATTAATTTTATTTCTGTTCCATGAATAATTTTGTCCAATTCTTGCAGTACCTTTCATATCTCATAATCTTTTTATCTCTTACAAATTTAGATTGAACTTGAACAAGCCACCCTTGTTTCTACTGGCTTGTAATAGCTTTAGTTTAATACGTGATTTTCTCCCTGACCAAATAAATTTCATTATTGAAATTTATTTAATTGTTCAAAGAATTTTTTCCCCTAATTTTATCAGTACTGTTTGGAAAAGAGTAATTTGGGTAAAATATTCATTTTGATTGTTGAAACTCTGCCAATTAGTGATATTTGTAGTTTAGTCCAATTGTCCAAATCTTTTTGTATTTGTTGTAATAGTGTATCATAATTGTCTTTTTTAATCGTAATACACTTTGCCGATAGCCATATTCCCAAGTATTTAACTTTTTTGGCTCTCGAGATTCCCAATTTCTCCTCTAGTTCTTCATTCTGTCTATTTGTTAGATTTTTAGTCAATATTTTTTCTTTTCTCTTTATTTATTTTGAGCCCTGCCACTTTGCCAAATTGGTTTATATCTTGTAGTAATATTTGACAAGATTCTAAAGGTTCTTCTATAATAAATGCTAAATCGAACACGAAGGCCTGGACTTTGTATTCCAGTGTTCTAATTTTTAATCCTTTTATTTCCCGATTGTATCTAATTTGTAACATTAAAGTCTCCATAGAAAGAATGAATAACAGAGGAGATAAGGGGCATCCTTATCTTATTCCTTTAGCTATGTTAAAACCTTCTGTTTGTTCGCTATACTATTTTTGCCCTCTGATTGGAATATATTGCTCTGATCATTTCAATGAAGTTTTTTCCAAGGTTCATTGCTATTTGATTTATCAGAAAGTCCCAATTTAGGTTATCAAAAGCCTTTTGTGCATCTAGGAATATCAATGCTGCCTCTTTTTCCGGGTGTGTCTCATAGTATTCTAATACATTCATTATGGTTCGCATGTCATTTTTAATGTGTCTGTTGGGTAAAAATCCATTTTGGTCTGGGTGTATGATTTCATTTAGTATATTTTTAAGTCTTTCTGCCATTATAGCCATAAATATTTTATAATCAACATTTAGCAGCGAGATTGGCCTATAGTTTTGAATCTTTTGCTTCTCGTTATTATTTTTAGGAATGAGTGTTATTAGTGCCTCCATCCAGGATTCCGGTATCTTAGCTTGTTCTAGTGCTTCATTGTATATTTCTAATAATAAATTTTCTAATGGTTTTTGGATTTCTTTATGAAATTCTGCTGGAATTCCATCTGGACCTGAAGTTTAACATTAAACTCTTAACATTATTATCCTCTCATTAAGTAATTCCTTTGTTAATTCTGGTAAAATTAGGGGGTTCCTCTCTTGTAGATATCGCTTGATTTCCTTCTCTTCTTCTTTTTTTAAAAAGTCTTTTTATTATTTTTTAAAGGACAGAACATGACAAACACGAACGTAAAACATATATTTCCTTTTTACAACAGTTTTGTAACGGTATTCTTCTACTATTTACATTTCCCCCCTGCTCTTCTTTAATTATACTTGTCTTTATAGTCCCTTTATTCCTTATTTCTGTATATAACCCTTCACACATAATATTATATCTATATATTATTTTACAAACCTTATCTGTTTTGTGACATTTTCCCATTTGTTCTTATTTACTATTTCTAATCTCCAGCCGACTGTGCCATTTGTTCCATACTGCATAGTATTCTGTATCCTCCTTTTCTTTCTTTTTATTATTTTTTTTATTTTAATTTTTTATATTCCATAATTCCATAATTCCATAAATTTAAGGATTATTTTGTCTTCTGATGGTGTACCTCCATGTTTCCAACTCTGAGCAAATACTATTCGTGCTGCCGTTAAGATATGAGTGATTAAGTATTTTATTTCTTTCTCATAGTGTGCTGTGAATATTCCTAGTAAATAGGTTTCTGGTTTCATTTCTATTCTCTGGTTTGTAATTTCTTCTATTTGATTCTTAATCATCTTCCAAAACTGTTTCGCTTTTTGGCAGGACCACCACATATGATAATAGACGCGCAGGAGGGAGGTGCCACCTGTAAAACATTTTATAGATGTTTTCTTTATAGGGTACAGACATTGTTAGTTTAATATTTACTTTCCATGATTTTTCTCACTTATCCAATTCAATACTGTAACCGAAATTTTTTGCCCCTGTAATCATATTTTCTTTAACCACTTCCTCTTCTAATTTATATCATAATAGATAGTTATAAATTTTAGTTATTAATTTATCATCTGTTCCCAATAAAATTTTATCTAAATAGATTGGTTTTTTTGGATTCCAAATTGTGTCAAATCTGTCTTATATCTAGATTCTATTTGTAAATATGGCCACCAATCAATGTCTGTACCCTGTTTTTTCAACTCTTCTTGTGATCTTAGCTCTCCTTTACTGTTCAGCAAGTCTTTGTAAGTTCTCATTTTATTCATATCCATGGCATTAGGGTATATTTGTGCCTCCATCGTTGAAAGCCATTCTGGAATTTTATCATAATTTTTTTTTAATCTCTTGCCAGTTCTTAAGGAGTGCTTCTCTGATGATATGCCTTCGGAAATATCCATGCTGTTTATCTCTCCCCTCACATAAAAATGTGTGCCAACCCTTCAATAAATCAAAACCTTCTAATGTCAATATCCTTTTATTTTTGAGCTCTATCCAATCTTTTATCCAAATTAATGAAGTCACTTTATAATATATTTGCCAATCTGGTAGTCCTAATCCGTCTTTCTCTCGTGTGTCCTGGAGATGTTTTAGTTTGATTCTTGCCTTTTTCTCCTGCCAAATAAAGTCCGCAATCATTTTGTTAAAATCTTTGAAAAAATATTTTCCTGGGTTTATCGGGGTTACTTGGAATAAACATAGTATTCTAGGTAATATATTCATTTTAACGGATGCAATCTTTCCTAAAAATGATAGCTGTAATTTACTCCATATTTCTAGGTCCTTTTTTATCTGTTTTGCCAATTTATTGTAGTTGTCTTCCCTAAGTGTTGATCCTTTATTAGTGAGCCAAATTCCCAAATATTTTACTTTTTTTACTATTTGTATTCCTAATTTGTAGTCCGATTCTTTTTCCTGTGAGCTTGTGAGATTCTTCGTTAGTGCCTCTGTTTTTTGTTTGTTGGTTTTAAGTCCCGCCACTTTTCCATACTCCTCTATTTTTGCCAACAATTTCATTCCTATTTGTGCTGGTTGTTCTAAGATGAATACTATGTCATCAGCAAAGGCTTGGAGTTTATATTCCTCTTTCTTAATTCTTAATCCTTTTATTTCTTTATCCTTCCTGACCTCATTTAATAATGTTTCTAATGATAATATAAACAGAAGAGGGGATAAGGGGCATCCCTGTCTCACTCCTTTTGATATTTCAAATTGTTCTGTCATATCTCTGTTTATCCATATCTTTGCTGTTTGGGTAGAATAAATCTTCCTAATCATATTTAAAAATTTGTCGCCGAATCTCATATTCTCTAATTGTACTATTAAAAAATTCCAATTTAAATTTTCAAAGGCTTTTTGTGCATCCAAGAAGATTAGTGCCAATTGTTTATCCGATTTTTTTTCATAATACTCTAAGACATCAATTATTAGTCTCATATTATTTTTAATTTGTCTCCTTGGAATAAAACTGTTCTGATCTGGGTGGATGTATTCGTTAATGATTTTTTTTTCAGTCTCTGTGTAATGATCAATGTGAATAACTTGTAGTCTACGTTTAGGAGTGATATTGGTCTGTAATTTTTTATTTGTGTGGGGTCTGTTTCTTCCTTTGGTATGAGTGTGATAGTAGTTTCAGTCCATGATTTGGGAATTGTGGCTTCTAAAAGTGCGTCATTGAAAACCTGTAGTAGAATTTCGTCCATTGGGTGTTGACATGTTTTATAAAATTCTGTTGGTATGCCATCTGGTCCTGGGATTTTATTGTTTTTCTGTTTTTTCCTTGCCTCTGTTAACTTGATCATAGTAATCGGTCTGTTCAATAGCTCTCTCTGCATCTCTTCTAATTTTTGACTATTTGTTTTGTTTAAATATTTTTTGATATCTTCTTCTCGGATTTCTTCTTGTTTGTATAAATTCTGAAAGAAGTTCTTTACTATTTGTTTTTTATCTTCATTTCTGTGATATGTTTTCCCTTCCTCATCTTGCAGTTGGTATATTGTTCTCCTCTCCTTTTCTTTTTTCAATTTATACGCCAACCAGCGTCCTGTTTTATTTACATCTTCAAAATAGTTTTGTTTTGCCAGTTTGATTTTCCTTGCTATTTCTATTGTTGTAGTTAAATTAATTTTATGTTTTTATTATTATTTTTTATAAATTTAAACATACATGAATCATAATATATAATATATAACAATATACACAATACAAACAATCAATGAGTGCTCCCCCACCCTTCAGGATCATTCATGCTTCCAAAATCTTAAAGCTTCTTCTGGTGGTGGTATCCCCCTTCCTCCAGAAAATACATATATTAGGAACTGTTTCCAGATTCCATTGAATTCATTTACTTTCATTATGCCCCTCCTTACTTTGATATTACAAGTCAGTTTATCATTTATGGCAATATCTCATACTTCCTTATACCATTCTTCCAAACAATAATCATCTTGTGTCTTCCAGTTCCTAGAAATCATTAACCTTGCTGCGGTCAACAAATCAACTCTTTAGTCTCTTTTTTGCACTTTATATCTTCCAATAGTGAAAGTAATGCTACCTTTGGTGCCTCTTCTACCTTTATTCCTACAATTTCTTCAATCTTCTTAAACACCATCTTCCACAATTTTTGTACAAATTTACAATCCCACCACATATGTAAATAGGTTCCTTTTTCCCCACAACTTCTCCAACAGTTATCTGAATAGTGCTGATTCATATTGCTTAGTCTAACTGGAGTTAAGTACCACCTCCATACCGTTTTATAATAATTCTCTTTTATTCTTACTGACATATTTCTCAACACTCTTTGTTGCCAAATTCTTTCCCAACTCTGTTGCCCTATTTGTATCTTCAAATCGGTTTCCCATACCATTCTTGTTCTCTTTCCATTTCTTCTGTAGAATGTTCCTCCTGGGTATTATCATCTGATTCTTCTCTGGTTTCCTGTTCTTCTTTTAACACAAAGTGATGGTCAAAGAATTCTTGAGCTTTTTCCAAAGTGTCGATTTTATGTTTCTTGTCTTGCCAGGAAATCAGGATACCTTCCGATATCAACCAGCGGAACATTATTTTGTACTTATTTAGTTGCGCTCTCAAAAAGTTATAGTTTTTCCTCTGATCTCTTATCCTCCTTGGAATCTGTTTTAACGTTATTATTTCCTTTCCCTTGTAAAGAATTGCATCTTCTCTCATTTTTTAATAGATCTCTTCTTTTACAGTTTTCCTGGCGAATCTGATATGTACCTCCTTAGGTAGCTTATGCCTACGTGCATAATTTGTGTGGACTCTGTAAATTTCATCCATCTCTCTTCTAATCTCTTCTTTATCTTTCTGGATTGTTTATATTTGTAACACTAAAATGTTATATCTCAGTTTTTAAATAGAGAATGACAATCCAAACTTTCTCACTTGGTAATTTTTGATAATCAATAAATGTCTCTGTTTAAATTAAGCAGTTATATTTTATACTGCATTGATTGGTGTTCGTTCTCTTTCTGTTCTGCAATCTTCCTTCACTCATTATTATTATTATTATTATTATTATTATTATTATTATTATTATTATTTATTTATTTATTTATTTATTAAACTTATATACCGCCCTACTCCCGAAGGACTCAGGGCGGTGAACAGCCAAAAGATAAAATACAAACATTAAAAAACCATTTAAAATACATTAAATACTTTGGGCCAAAACAAGTTTAAAACACCCCAATTTATAAGACAAATTTAAAAAGCAATTTAAAAGGGAAAGTTAGGCCAGACCAGCCTGCTGGAATAAGAATGTTTTGAGGGCATGGCGGAAAGTGCGCAGATCCAGGATCCTCCGTATCTTTGGGGGAGCTCGTTCCAGATGGCAGGTGCCCCCACAGAGAAGGCTCTCCCCCTGGGGGCCACCAGTCGACACTGTTTGATGGACGGCACCCTGAGAAGCCCCTCTCTATGGGAGCATACTGGTCGGTGAGAGGCTACTGGTGGCAGTAGGTGGTCTTGTAAATACCCCGGTCCTAAGCCATGGAGTGCTCTAAAAGTGGTAACCAAAACCTTGAAGCGCACCCGGAAGACCATCGGGAGCCAGTGCAGCTCACGCAGGAGGGGAGTCACATGGGAGTGCCATGTCGCTCCCATAGCCACTCACGCGGCTGCATTCTGGACCAGCTGGAGCCTCCGGGTGTTCCTCAAGGGGAGCCCCATATAGAGAGCATTGCAGTAGTCCAGGCGGGAAGTGACGAGGGCATGAGTGACCGTACCTAACGAGTCCTGATCCAGAAAGGGATGCAACTGGCAAATCAGGTGGACCTGATAAAAAGTCCTCCCAGCCACAGCTGTCAAGTGCTCTTCTAAAGACAACCGTGAATCCAGGAGGACACCCAAGTTGCAAACCCTCTCCATGGGGACCAACGACTCACCCCCAATAGTCAGTGATGGCACCAACTGACTATATCAGGGAGTTGGAAACCACAGCCACTCGGTCTTGGATGGGTTGAGTCTGAGTCTGTTTCTCCCCATCCAGATCCGTACAGCCTCCAGGCACTGGGACATCACTTCAAGGGCATCATTGGGGTGATCCAGGGTGGAGATGTACAGCTGGGTGTCATCAGTGTACTGATGGTACTTCACCCTGAAACCATGGATGATCTCACCCAGCGGCTTCACATAAATGTTGAACAGAAGGGGTGAGAGGACTGACCCTTGTGACTGACCCCATACAAGGGGCCTTGGGGTAGACCTCTGCCCCCCTGCCAACACAGACTGCGACTGGTTGGAGAGAAAGGAGGAGAACCACCGCAACATGGTGCCCCCCACTCCTAACTCTTCCAACCGGTGCAGCATGATACCATGGTCGATGGTATCAAAAGCCGCTGAGAGGTCTAATAGGACCAGGACAGAGGAGCAACCCCTGTCCCGAGCCCTCCAGAGATCATCAACCAATGCAACCAATGCTGTTTCCATGCTGTACCCAGGCCTGAAGCCCGACTGGAACGGATCTAGATAAGCCGATTCATCTAGGTACTGAGGAAGCTGTCGCGCTACCACACTCTCAACAACCTTCGCAACAAAGCGAAGATTGGAGACTGGACGATAATTAGCCAACACTGCCGGGTCCAGGGAAGGCTTCTTGAGGAGATGCCTCACCACCGCCTCTTTCAAGGCGGCGGGGAAGACACCCTCACTCAAGGAAGCATTTATAATCTCCTGGAGCCAGCCTCGTGTAACCTTCCAAGAGGCCAGCACCAACCAGGAGGGACACGGGTCCAATAAATATGTGGCCGCGCTCAGTTTGCCCAGTATCCTGTCCACGTCTTCGGGAATCACAGAATCAAACTCTTCCCAGATAATAATCTCAAGACCTGCCTCCATCATCCCCCCTGAATCTACCCAAGTCAGAGTCCAGGTGTTCCCGAATCTGAGTGATTTTGTCATACAGATACTGCACAAAGTCCTCGGCTGTACTCTTGCATTATCTACCTTCCTGTATCCGCCAATTTATTTTCGAAGTCTCTGTTCTTAATTTTTTTTTTAATTTGATTTATATGCCGCCCTTCTCCGGAGATTCAGGGCGGCTTACAGTGCATTAAGCAATTGTTTTAGATGTCCCAATATCCAAAAATCAAAGTATCCACAAATTTGTAGTCCGTTCCAAATCGTTAGTTTACAAAGCTGTTATCTATGGGTCTCTCTGTATTAACGCCCACTCTTCAGTCTCTGTTATAAATTAGTCCCCCATTTCCTCTCTCCGATATTCTTCTTTCTCAGTCGATTAGGATTTGTTTAAGATTTTAGAGTTTATATCTCTTTCAAGTCCAGGTTCTGGCTACAAGTAACAAATATTGTTACACTAGTTGCAATAGTCCCAAATACTGTAGTTCCCGTTGCTGCCTACTTTCGTCGTCCTCGCCCCTTCTCGGCGCTCTGTGATCTCCTATTTCTCCGGTTTCTCTCTCATTGCTCACCGCTCTGGACCCAGTCGCTTCTTCTACGCAATTCATGTATTTTATATTTTTCGGCTCTTATACGAGTATGTCTATTGGAGCCTCTCCGTTTCCACCGTTCCCCTGTTTCTAAGCTGTCACTGTCAATCCAAATTGATTTTCCGCTCCTCTCGCCGTTTCTTCACCGCTTGCCTGGCTGTCGTTTGCTGCTAGTTTGGAGTCTCACTTTCTCCGCTCACTTTTCACTTTTCTCACACTATAGCTGTACCTTTTCAAATCTTTTGTTCTCTCGTTCGATCCTTTACCAATGTGTTCTCTTACTTCAATTTTCGCTTTCCACTCTTCAGTTTATCAGCATTTCAGGCCAGCCAAAATGGCTGGTTTTTTTCCTGATTGGAATGAAGAGGTTCTCCTGAACCTTCGGAGAGATTGCTTTGCTCTCCGAGGTCCTTGAAGACTACTCTTTTTTCTATTGCTCTCTTCAGGATCAATAGCACCTAAATCGGCTTCCTAATCAAGAATATTGGAACTTCAAGAATGGAGCCCCGTTCTCTTCATTCCAGACACGTTGACGTCACCGCCGGAAGCTCCATATCCTCCTTTTATCTCCTTCATTAATTTGTCCATTTCAGCACAGTCCAGAATTTTTCTTATCAGTTCTTCCTCAGTTGGTAAATTATTATTTTTCCAGTTCTGTGCATATGCTAGCCTTGCTGCCATTATTATATGTAAAATTAGGTATTGTATTTCTTTGGTATATTTCGTGGTGGATATTCCCAATAAGAATATCTTCAGTTTCCAATCTATAGGAATTGGAATCTCTTCCAACCATTTTCTAATTTTGGTCCAATATCTTTTTGCGGATGGGCATGTCCACCATAAATGATAATATGTTCCATTCTCCTTTTTACATTTCCAACATGTTGGTGAAATGTTTGGAAACATTTTGGCAAGCCAAGCTATAGAACATCTTGATCTGGTTTTCCTTGAATGCCACAGTCAATTTTATATTTGTTTCCCACATTTTTTCCCATTTCTCCAATTCTATATTATATCTAAAAAATTTTGCCCATTTTATCATTGTCTCCTTGACGACCTCATCTTCCATCTTGTATCTCAATAAATATTTATATATTTTGCTAGTTAATTTTTCCTCGGTTCCTTGTATAATTCTTGCTGACCATTTTGAATTTCATATAATTTTATATCCTCTTTGTATTTAGAGTGAATTTGTGTATATGTCTACCAGTCTATCTCCCTACCTAGATCTTGCTCTAGTTCTTCTTTTGTTTTCAAATTTCCCTGTTCAATTAACAAATCCTTATATATAATTATCTTACCTATATCAATTAAGTTTGGATGTTTCAATGCTTTCATTGTGGATAACCATGTTGGAATTTTTATATAGTGCTTTTTAAAAATTTTCTGCCAAATCCGTAAAAGAGCATTCCTTGATATATGCTTTTGAAAGTAGCTATGTGTTTTAAACTTTTCATCCCAAAGGTATGCGTGCCATCCTGCTTGCAGGTCATGTCCTTCTATAGCTAAAACCCTTTTATTTCTTAATTCCATCCAATCTTTTAACCAAGTTAAAATAGATGCCCGATAGTATATTGCTCACTCCGGTAATGCCAAGCCCCCTTTATCTTTAGTGTCCTGTAAAAGTTTTAATTTAATTCTATGTTTTTCCCCCTGAAATATAGATTGTGTAATTAATTTATTTAGGTCTTCAAAGAATGTTTTCCTAGTTTTATTGGAAAAAGTTGAAACAAGAATAATATTTTCGGCAGTGTATTCATTTTGACAGTTGCGATCCTCCCAAGAAATGAAATCTGTAAATTTCTCCATTTTTCCAAATCTTTTTTTATTTGCTGTAATATTTTATCATAATTATCCTCCTTGATTGAGGAGCACTTAGCTGTTAGCCAAATCCCTAGGTATTTTATTTTCTGGGTTATTGTTCTCCTTTCATGGTCCTCCCCCGCCACTCGGCACTTCTTAGCTGCCTGTGCCTAGCCCGGATGATGTAACCACACTCACAACAGCTGTTTCACCAACCTGGTTTAATGACAGCTACACGACAGTTTACAGTAAATGCTGGATCTGCTAGAGCAGAAATTAAGTCAGAGTTGCGCGTTTGACTATTCCGCTCTGCTTTATAGGGCTGTTGTTTCACACAGCCGTCTTTAGCGGATTGTGATCCGCTGCGAAGGGGTTTGAAATTGTCACTCGCTCATCTTCCTGATCACGGTCCTATGATGTCATTAGGCATGTTCTGATCTCTCGCAGCTTAGCATTCCACCGATCTTCTCATTCCACCGATCTTCCTCCCACTGCGTCCCAGCTACTCCCTGCCCCACCACCGTGCACTCACTGTCCTAATCGGATCACCACCATTCCCCCCCCCCCTGTGCCTGACATTCATGTGTTGAGATTCAGCCACTGTAGCTTCAAAGATACTGTCACAGGATTTATCACCATATTGATGGTGATATATTTAGGCCCTAATTTTTTGCTCAGTATATGTAATTTTAGGTATTTTGTGGATAGATACACTCTGTCTCCTACCTTAAAGGGTGGAGGATCTGCACGGTTTTTGTTTGTGTGTTGTTTATATTCCATAGAAACTTTGTTCAATGCTTCTTTGATATGTGGCCAGATTTTACCTATTTTGTCCGTCCATTCAGTCGGTGTATTTAGCTCTCTATTTTGTATATCCAATTCCGGGATCGCTGGAAATTCCTTTCCTGATACCACCCGGAAGGGGTTTAACCAGTGCTGCGATGTATAGTATTGTTGTAGGCCGTTTCTGCAAATGGTAGCAGTTTGTACCAGTCATCGTGCTGATGGGAAACATAGGATGGTAAATACTGTTCTACCATAGCATTGGCTCGTTCAGTCACCCCATTAGTACTTGGATGGAAGGCTGAACTGAGCCCCTGCTTGGTGCCTATATGAGAGATAAAATTTCTCCAAAACCGGGCAGTGAATTGCATTTCCCTATCAGATATCATTCGTTTTGGTGCTCTGTGTAGATGGTAGATATGTTGTACAAATAAGTAAGCTAAACATCATGTGGATGGCAAACCTTTGCAAGGGATGAAATGTGCCTGTTTCGAGAATAAATCTAGTACGGTCCAGATCACCATATGTCCCTTGCTATTTGGCAGTTCGACTATAAAGTCCATGGCTATTTCCTCCCATGGGCTATTAGGTTTGGATACCAACTGTAAGATACCACATGGCTTGCCTGACTTTGTTTTTGATGTTGCACAGACTGGACACCCTTTTACATAAACCTCAATGTCAGCACGCATTTTAAGCCACCAGAATTGTCTGCGAACCAAGTGTAAGGTCTTAATAAATCCAAAGTGTCCTGCTGTCTTTACATCATGACACTGTTTCAACACCCTATTTCTCAGTGGGGTAGGGATATATAGTTTCTCACCTTTCCAGGCTAGTCCCTCCCTGTGTGTGAATAATGCCCGATGGTTTGCTAACCATGGATCAGACTTTAATTCAGTTTGTAGGTCAGTTATCCAGTTGGGACCTACTGAGATTCTATCTCGCACACGATTTCCTGTTTGTTGGGGGCGGTATTAGTGCTTGCATTATCTCAACCCTTTTATTTTCATATTGGGGCATGCGAGATAAAGCATCAGCTAAGAAGTTTTTTTCTCCTGGTACGAATTTTAGGTTGAAGATGAATCGGCGGAAGTATTGTGCCCATCTAACTTGCTTTGGCGATAGCTTACAGGGTGTTTGGAGGGCTGCTAGGTTTCTATGGTCAGTCCATACTTCAGACTGTATTTTAGTACCTTCTAATAGATGTTGCCATGTCTGGAGGGCCCATTTAATCGCATAGGCCTCTTTCTCCCACACAGTCCAATTACACTCTGTGGGAGTAAACTTCCATGATGTATAAGCACAAGGTTGAAGCTGACCTTGAATATTCTTTCTTTTGTAAGAGCACTGCTCCTACTGCTACATTGGTTGCATCGGCTTGTATAACAAATGGTTTTGAAATATCAGGATGTTTGAGAATCGGCTCTTTGGAGAATAGTGACTTTAGTTTTTCAAACGCTAGTTGATAGGGTTGTATCCAATTCAAAACCTGTCTGGGTTTAGGCTTTCCTGTAGTTAGATGCCTAGTCTGTAGTAAATCTATTAGAGGTACGGCTACTTGGGTGAAGGACGGTATAAACTGCCTGTAAAAGTTAGCAAAGCCGAGAAAATTTTGCAGGTGTTTGCAGGTTCTTGGGACTTGCCATTCTAGCACTGCTTGTACTTTATTAGGGTCCATTTCTATCCCCTCCCCTGTGATCCGAAATCCCAAGTAATCTATTTCTAACCTGTGGAACTCACATTTGGACAATTTTATGAAGAACTTGGCCTCCAATAGTTTAGTCAATACCTGTCTCACCAATTGAATGTGTTCTTCCATGGTTGTTGAATAGATTAAAATGTTGTCTAGATACACAAGTACCCCCTGATACAGATGTTCATGGAGCACTTCATGTATGAGTTGCATAAAAACGGCAGGAGCTCCTCCCTGTAACCCAAACGGCATGACCTGAAATTTGTAACTATCTAGGGGACAATTAAAGTAGTTTTCCATTCGTCCCCTGCCTGGATGCGTACTCAATAATACGCCTCACATAAATCAAGCTTCATGAATATTTTGCCAGTTGCCAAGATAATCAATAAATCCGTCATAAGTGGCAACAGGTATAATGGTTCCACACAAACAGCATTCAGACCCCTGAAATCGACTCACAGACGTAGCCCGCCATTCTTCTTTTCTTTAAAAAGGACTGGTGCTGCCAAATGTGATCTACTGGGCCATATGAAACCCCTTGCCAAATTTTTATCAATATAATGCCTTAGTTCTTCCAGTTCCTGAGGGGTCATAGAATACATACGGGGTTTGGGCAACTTGGCCCCGAGTATTAATTCAATAGCACAATCGGTGTTATGATGAGGTGGTAGGGTTTCACATTCATTCTCACTAAATATCCGCATCAAATCCCCGTATGTATCCAGGACTCCTTCCTGATGTAATGGGTTTGGTTCCTTCCTTGTAATCCTTTTTCCCTGTTCCCTTCGGGACCCAAGGCCATCCTTAGTTTACAGAAACCTCCCTCCCACCAAATGGTGGGTTCCCATTTATCAAGCCAAGCAAGCCCTAAGATAGTGGTCTCAATCATTTGTTTTATCACTATGAAACGTATAAGTTCCCAATGCTCCCCAATTTCGAGCCTCACAGGATCAGTAACATGAGTAGCTGGTTTTCCCCTGAGGGTTGACCCGTCCATCTGTTTGAACATGATAGGTACCCATAATTTGACAATACGAACACTTAGGCCAGTGATGGCGAACCTATGGCACGGGTGCCACAGGTGGCACATGGAGCCATATTGGTGGGCATGCAAGCTCAGCTCCGGCACACATGCGTGCGCCAGCCAGTTGATTTTTGGGCCTTCTGGGCCCATCAGAAGTCAGGAAACATGCTATTTCCAGCCTCCGGAGGGCCTCTGGGGGAGTGGGGAAGGCTGTGTTTGCCCTCCCCAGGCTCCTAGAAAGGCTCTGGAGCCTGGGAAGAGCGAAAAATGGGCCTACGAGCCCCACGTGCCATCACGTGCCAAAAGCAGGGGGAGCATGGGGGGACCCACATAGAATTATGGATGTGGGCACACATGCGTGTGACCCCTTCGCGCTTCCCCCGCTTTTGACACGCGATGGCAAAAAGGTTAGCCATCACTGACCTAGGCTGTCCGCTATTGATCACCTTATTAGACAGTGTGTACAACCCATATCTATTAAAGCACCCTGAATATTTGCCCTCCCCGTATTTGGATGTTTCAGAGCTACCGGTATTATGAACGGGCGTATTGGAGCACATACCATGGGGTCCTGTATTTCCTCCTCCTCTTCAATGATCCCCGATTCCTCCAGTACCGGTGCTGTTCCAGGGGGACATCCAGTTTCACTACGTAGGCTGGGTGGATACTCTAGACCATTCCGGTGTCATGTGTGAATGAGCTTTAGGTCTACCCATGGGAGTTGGCGCTTGTGGAGTAGAAACACGAGGCGGTAGTATTGGATAATCAACCGCTCGATGACCCTCTTGATTACAGCAATAGCACCGAAATGGTCTTCTGGGCAGAACATCGGTTCGGGACCTGGTAGGAATAAAGGGTTTCATGGCTCCCCGGTTTGTTGACTGCTTATCCAGATTCCTCTGAGGTTGGTTTAACCCCTCACTCCTTGTACGGAATTCTCACAATCCAACGTCCAATTCCACAGCTGCTTTATATCAATCTGATATACGAGGTCCCAGTCCTCTATATACACATGCTTGTCTTAATTCTCGATCTAAGCCCATATGGAACTGGTGTATCAGCAGTCTTTCAGGCTACCCTCTTAGCCTCCCTGCGAAAATTTCTGGTTCTGGTCCTATGATGTCATCAGGCATGTTCCGATCTCTCGCAGCTTAGCATTCCACCGATCTTCGCATTCCACCGGTCTCCCCCCCCCCCCCTGCGTCCCAGCTACACCCTGTCCCACCACCATGCACTCATTGTCCTAATCAGATTACCACCATCCCCCCCGCCCCGTGCCTGACGTTCGTATGTTCAGACTCAGCTGCTGTCATCCCCCGTCATGTCCCCTCATGTTCAGTGATGTATTGAAGGGTGCTTGATGCTCGACAATGAGACTGCCTTTTCAAATAAAGTTCGTTTTAACTGAAGAACATTTAGTGTGTCAAAAGCCTTATTTTACCTCAGATTGCTTTATGGCTGTTCGTTGAAGGACTACCTCTTCCAGATCACATCTACCCATCTCATTAGGGTCCAGCAGGAGAGTTATGTTGTAAATCCCATTGGCCAAGAGCTTTATCTGATGAAATCCAGATAACGTGTTTTTTCTGCTATGACTCCCCACCCTCTGGAATATCATCCTTCCTGAAGGTGAGGTTACTGCCATCTTTCAGACAGCTCTGAAAACATGGTTCTTCCAGCAATATTGGAGATCTTTTGGGAAGCCTGCAAAACAGCTATACTGAGTTTAGGTGGGTGTTCTCCCACAATCTTTTATTATCTTATTTGTTTTTATTTTTTAATTATTTTAATAGTTGTTTTAACTATTAGTTGAACATGACCCACAGTCATATTAAATGAAGTAAATGGCTATATAAATATGCTTAATGAATAAATAAACTTAGTGAACATGGTAGTATTCTCTTTCTTTTTTGTACACCTATCTGAACTTCTCTAGGAGGAACATTGATTGAAAAATAAAATAAAATAATAATTTATATTTTTCTGTTATTATACCCAAGGTATTTATTTTGTGTGGTATTGTGAAAAGTTTTTTTAAAAAAAAGTTAAATGGAAACCCAAATGGCCCAAGGAAACAGTCATTCCATGGAGTCTTAGCAGTGCCCAAGAAAATAAATTGCTTTCTATGTTCACCAAAAAAAAAAAAAGTTAAGATTATGGTTGTAACAAACAAAAAAGAGATGGGGCTTTGATTGTGCAGTCACAACCTATAACTTGTCCTTTTTTTACACTTCTGTACATGCCTCTATTGGCAAGCATAGTGGATATCTTTGGTTGGTGTCCAAGTCCTTGACAGCAAGCTGTTCTTTGGAAAGAATTTGAATAGTTGCCTCTCCTACATTTTTGGAACCTGTAAAGATAGAACATCCCAGTTTACATAGGGTATTTTTAAAGAGCTGGAGGAATTCACAGTTCACTGGTTGGAAAGAAAATATTGCAATCCATCAGCATCTTATTCATCAAATCATGTACTAAGGTTGAAATACAGGTTGACCTGCACAGCCTCCATCTACAGTATATGGGGATAGCAGTGGTGAAATGCTACCAGTTTGGACTGGTTCTCCTGAACCAGTAGTAAAAAATGCTACCGGTTTGGGTGAACCGGTATTTCCGACGATCAGCTAGGCGACGATCAGCTGTGACGTGTGATTTATATTAGCTAGAATCATCTGATTTCCTGCTTTCTAGCTAATCTAAATCGCGTGGCACAGCGGATTCCCCCCACTGTTCTACTTACCCTTGTAGACTTGGAAGTCTTCAAAATGTTCCTTTTTTAGTGCTGTGCGGGCGAGCCTCACTCGCGCATGCGCACTCAGCGTGCGCTCAGTAGCAGACTCACAGTACCGGTAGCAGACTTCAGAGGATTTCACCATTGGGGGATAGCCACAGATTATGGTTTAAAAAGATAAAAACAGTGGTCATGATAGTGCAATCAAACTATGTTTAATTTTATGTGCATTTCAAATGTAATAAACTTCATTGATCAAATGATTCTGGCTAGTCCTGATTTTTGTGATGCCTTCTTTTGGCACATCCTTGCTTGTGGCTGACTAAGAATGTAGAAAATGGCAGGAGAAGGGAGGAGAAGGAGGGCGAAAATGGCAGTAAACGGGAGGAAAAAGCAGAGATTTATTTTTGTGCACCTGACCTTCCAAGAATCTTACCTTGTTTTATGGAAAGGATATTCCTATAGCCTTTCTCTTTCTTTCTTTCTTTCTTTCTTTCTTTCTTTCTTTCTTTCTTTCTTTCTTTCTTTCTTTCTTTCTTCTTTCTTTCTCCTTCCTTCTCTCCCTTGCTCCCTCCCTATTTCCAAGAGGTCTGTTGAGGTGCATGCAAAATATTCTTACAGATATCAGGTTGATGGATTACAAAAGGCTTTTGAAATGTGGTTCAAAGACTAATGAATTTTGGCCACCCTGAATGTTGAGTTTCCCCCTTTCCCCTGGCCAACATAATAAATGTACCCTCATTCAGCAAGATCATTCTTTTTTAAGAAACATGATCTCAGTGAAGGCATGAGGGTGAATAATAATGTAGGAAAATCTAAATAGCACTTAAAGCTTGCTGTTGAAGAAAAATGGTCCTCCTGATATTTAAATATTTAAAAATCTTCCCCAAGTTTCCATAGATAGGAAAGGAATATGTTTCTTCAGTAGGCTAAAAAACTGAAGTCCCATTTTGCAGAGTTAAATCTGCAAAGTTTTCAACTAATAACTAATAACTAATTGGGAACCAGAAGTTTTGTTATTAAGCAAGGCAGTTGTTAAATGAGTTGCATCCAACTGTACAACCTCTTTTATCATGATTATTAAGCCAATCACAGCAATTGAGTGGATTAGTTGAGTTTACTTTATTGTCATTGCACCTTGTGCAATGAAATTAAATGCCATTTTCAGTGTACATTGTAATTATAACAATAAAACACAAACACACATCAGTGGTGGGTTCCAACCGGAATTACTACCGGTTCTCTTTGCACACGCGCTTTGCTCACACGCGCGCCAAACTTGCGCTCCATGCAAGCGCATTAGGTTTCTGGCCAGCTGAGGTGTGGCAATCCACTCTGCCGCACCTATCAGCTGGGCTAAAAACCAAGAAATAAAGGTAGGAACAAAGCAGGGGTGGGCAGGAGAGCCCAGTTCCCAATCACAGAGAACCGGTTCGGTGACGTCACATCGTCATCACTACCGGCTCGGCCGAACCGGGCCAAACCGGGAGCAACCCACCACTGCTTCACATTCTATACAATTGAATTAAAAACCGATATTGCATGAATGTTGCACTATACAGTAGAATTCGATATAGTTACTGCCCTGGAATAGAAGCTTGTTTTTCAGCCTATTTGTCCTTGTTTTTATTATCCTGTACCTTCTGCCGGATAGTATTAGTTCAAAAAAAGGGTGCCCAGGATGAGATGGATCTTTAAGAATGTTTGAACTTTCTTAAGGCAGCGGGAGCTATAAAGCTCTTCCAAAGAGGGGAGAGGGCAACCAATGATCCTCTGGGCAATGACGTTAACCCTCTGGAGTGCTGTCCTATCTGCCACTGTGCACTTGGCAAACCATACACAGGTGCAATAAGTTAAAATTATGCAGTTGTTAAGCGAATCTGGCTTCCCCATTGACTCCGTGTGTGAGAAACCAGTTGGGAAGGTTGCGAATGGCGACCCTGGGATGCCACAACCATTGTAAATACATCCTAGCTACCAAGGGCTTGAATTTTGATCATGTGACTATGGAGATATAGTTCAAAGTGTGAGGACAAGTTGTAAGTCACTTTTTCAGTGTTGTCGTAACTTCAGCTGCAAAAGGAATGGTTGTAAGACAAAGACTATTATTCTTCTTAGTATCAGTTCTAATGGGTCTGTCTGCAAAACATTAAACATGAAAAATTACAGATTTCCTATGAATGTGTACAGTATTTTTTCTATCACATGCTGGAAGATTTAATTTCCCCTTCTCGTAAAAGGTGTATTCATCCAGCGATGCAAGGAAATGGTGCTACTGTTGCCAAATGCAGAAGAGATTTAAAAATGATCTGTAGCATCTCCACCATAACTCTTCTTCACCTGGTCTATCGGATTAATTAATCTTTGCCCACCATCTGGCTCTAAAGATTTAGCCTTCAGCACTTCACAAGACAAATGGTTTTATAAAATAAGTCCTGCATAACTAAAATTAGCACTCAGATTCTCAGCTTTTGCACTGACATGTTTTCCAGCTGTATGGCAACTGAAACAGGGAGTTGCATATATTTTAGTTACCGTCTCATTCTCATGCATACTTGCATTCTTGATTTTAGTTTTCAAAAGGTCCCTTCTTCCCTATATTGCTCGCAAAGTGGAGCAAGCTGCAGCCCAACGGGAAGAGCCTTTGTGGCGCAGCAGACTAAAGTGCTGTTAAGTAGCACCAGCTGCCTGCAATTATTGCAAGTTCGAATCTCACCAGGCGCAAAGTTGCCTCAGCCTTCCATCCTTTCGAGGTAGGTAAAATGAGGACCTGGATTGTGTGGGCAATAAGATGACTTTGTATAAAAAAGAACACCGCTTGGGGGGGCCCAAAAGCCCTACTAAGCAGGTATATACAAAAGTATGAAGGCTATTGCTTAACGCATTGTAAGCCGCCCTGAGTCTCCAGAGAAGGGTGGCATATAAATCGAACCAATAACTAACTAACTAACTAAATAAATAAATAAATAAATAAATAATATTGATTTATCTAGTGAAATAGGTAGAGTGTCGTTGCTCTTGCTAATAAACAAACAGAGATAGACCCACACCAATAGATATCATAGATTGCAGTCTTACATTCAAAATTCTACTCAACGCAGTAAGGCTCAGTACCAGTGCAATCCTAAATACAAGTAGTCCTTGCCTATTGACCATAATTGGGACTGGCACGGTATCCTGCATTTACAGAGTTCTTCTGTGAGATTTTGTTTTGGAATGTTATGGAATGCTTCTCCCTATGAAGTCAGCCTTGGTGACCTCTGATGTTATTTTGTTGTTGAGGAAGAGAAGAAGGGACAGAGGGATGACTTATGAGATCGCAAAATGTTTTGGGGGAGAACAAATGTCATCCCTATCAAATGGGAAAGAAGGACTTGGAATGTTGCAGATCTATAGCAGGCATGGTCCTCAAAAAAATGGCAATTTCGTAAGGTACACTTCACTTCAGACCCAGCAGAGTTTGTCACAAACAATGTCATATTATTTTTCACTTTCTTACAGAGAATTATTAACTTGGTAGATCAGGGAAATGCCATAGACGGTTCATGTGGACCTTCAAAATAGCCTCCTCAGAATGCCTCATGGTATTCCATTTAATAAAATGGTAAAATATGCGCTGGATGGTAGCATTGTTAGATGAACTCACCGTTGGCTTCGTGACCCACTCAAAAAATGGCTTATTAATAGTTCCAATTCAGCTTGGAAGAAGTACTGAGTGAAGTGCCATATGGTTCAGTGCTAGGTACTGTGTTGTTCAGCATTTTTATCAATGTGGCAGGTGAGGAGGATTCTTATAAAGTCTGAAGATGACTCAAGGCTAGAAGGTATGGTTATAATAATATAAATGAAAAACAGAAGATAAAACTGGATTAGACAGGATTGTATAGCAGGCTGAAATAGCTACAGAAGAATTTACAAGCAGAATTGTTAATGAAAAAAAGCACATCGATTATATAAGTAAAGAAAAAGAACCCACCTATCTACTAATCTGTGTGTCAACTAATAACTATGGGCCCTTTGGCCCACAATCTGCATAGAAGAATATACATATAGACCATGAGTTTATAAATCTATTTTTATATTTTGCTATCTCTTAATTTCTTAACAGTTTAGGTCAATTTTTCTAATTTTCTAATTTTAAACTCTCACCAGCTAATTCTTCCATGATATTTTTAGGGCTGAAGATAATAACCCAAACTTCGATTCAGCAAAAACTCATGATTCTCATGAAAGAACGAAGGAAAGAAAGAAGGAAGGAAGGAAAGAAAGAGAAAGAGAGAGGAGAGAGAAAGAGAGAGAAGGAGAGAGAAGGCGAGAAAAAGAGATATAGAGAAAGAAAGAGAGAAGGTGGGAAGGAGAGGAGAGAAGGAGAGAGAGAGGAAGAGAGGGGGAAGAGAGAGAGGAAAAGAGAGGAAGAGAGAAAGAAAGAGAAAGAGAGAGAAAAAGAAAGGGAGAGAAAGAAAGGGAGAGAAAGAAAGGAGAGAAAGGGAAAGAAAGGGAAAGAAAGAAAGAAAGAAAGAAAGAAAGAAAGAAAGAAAGAAAGAAAGAAAGAAAGAAAGAAAGAAAAATTTCATAAGCATGACTGTGAGATCTCTTTCCCAAAGTGTTTAATCACGGAGTATGTAAAGCACATACAAAGGCATGTATCCATTCTCACACACAGCTTTTTCAAGACATTTGATACAGCCATAATAGGAATAATATACTACCAGTGATTTAAGCAAAGATTTATTAACTAAAAGTGAGGTTGTTTTGAAAGGTTGTTTATACCTGAGATCATTCCATTGTGAATTTGAAAAAAAAAAAAGATCAATTTTTTCATAATGCTTTTAGAGTTACACATTTTTTAAAAATAGAAGTTAGTCAGTTACGAAGGGTGAAAATTAATCCCCTAGCTACAAGTTTGAAGCAATACAAAGTTCTCATACATTAGTTAACTTGACTTCACTTTTAATAAGAATGGGGGGAGGGAAAAAAAGAATAAATGGACTGAAAAAGTCAAAACTCACTTTAAAAAAAGACCAAATGACCGAAACTTCAGCTCTTCCAAAAGAACCTATATTAATCAGATGCAAAATCTTACAAATATAATTGTTCTCTTCACAACACTCACACTGCTTATATTTAATTGCAGCAAAAAAATTGAGACCACCTTTTTAAAGAAGGAAGATGAGGCGCGAATAGATGATACCTCGGCGAGAGAGCTGCGGTGGCACAGTGGTTAGAGTGCAGTACTGCAGGCTACTTCTGCTGATCACTGGCAGGCAGCAGTTTGGCAGATTGAATCTCACCAGGCTCAAGGTTGACTCAGCCTTCCATCCTTCCGAGGTGGATAAAATGAGGACCCAGATTGTTGGGGGCAATAGGCTGACTCTGTAAACCGCTTAGAGAGCTGTAAAGCACTGTGAAACAGTATATAAATCTAAGTGCTATTGCTATTGCTCTACCTAAGCTTTACCCAGCAATGCCTAAATCCTTCAAGTGCAGAGTTGTAAAAGGGCTGAGGGAATTTCCAGATTCAGCTGGAAGAAAAGACTTTCCATCTGCATCCAAGCAATATAGCCGATTTCCTTACTAGCATGTAAATAATTACATAGTTGACAAAGACAAAGAGCTAGATTGAAGATTAATAAACGCCTTCTTTGTATTTTGTAATGTTTAGTCCAACAAGTAATTATTTACCTGTTTTGGGGGGGGGGGTTTCCCCAAGAAAAATTGCCACGACATAAATGTTTTGCTAGATAATGCATATGGAACAGACTGAAAAATAAACGTAAAACAGGATCAAATCATAATTTTCATTGAAACAATCTTCCCAAATAGTGATGAATTTCATTCTGCCATGAGGGATAACAGCAGACTTTCATTCAATTTGAGAGTTTAATTTTAGCAACCTTAAAAGAAACTCCCATGTTTATTGAGGTCTGGAATATCTGACCTGGTGACTGTAGATAGAAGGAATAAAGTATTTGTAAAAGCCATGATGATGGAAGGAAATGGTGTCCACAGTAGTTTTATGCTGAAGATGGAAATTTCCAGCTTGTTTTTGCTAATAATACTTTTATTTCCAAATTCCTAATATGAATGCTCAAGATTCACTAAAGACATCTGGATATCTTTTATTTCCAGTGCTTGGAGTCCAGCCCACTTATATAATAGTTTTGTATAGACTTTATTGCCACCCTTGTGGTTTTGAATATGGCAATCATAATCAACGCCTTTCAATAGACTCCATAAAGTTACATTTTTTCACTAAGAAATTTCAAACCAGCAATATGCTATCAATGACTTGTGCCTTTTACCATAAAGCACTATTTAAGTGCCATTCTGAAATTTAGCTTTGTGATCGTCCTCATAATAAAGGTATAATGGGTTTTCAATTTCATGGTTGAGCTGACCTATTGTCACCTTTTTTGACACAAAGACCCTTGTCAAAATCTTCCCTGATCCTCCCTGTAGGAACCCACTTCTTGCCTCACTAATATGACCAGTGCAGGAAAATTCCAGCAGCTTTTATAATCCATTACCTCTTAAATGCAAATCATATGGATTCTTACGGAATAGAAGTCAGATTTTCTTTTTGTCACTAGATATCCACAGAGGTAATCCTCAACTTATGATCACAATTGGGACCAGAATTTATGTTGCTAAGCAAGGCAGCTGTTAAGTACCACTTTATAAAGCCTTAGTTAGGTCATACCAGGGACACGGTGGCTCAGCGGCTAAAATGCTGAGCTTGTCGATTGAAAGGTTGGCAGTTCAGCAGTTCAAATCCCTAGTGCCGTGTAACGGGGTGCGCTCCCATTACTTGTCCCAGCTTCTGCCAATCTAGCAGTTTAAAAGCATGTAAAAAATGCAAGTAGAAGCATAGGGACCACCTTTGTTGGGAAGGTAACAGCATTCCGTGCGCCTTTGGTGTTTAGTCATGCCGGCCACATGACCACGGAGACATCTTCAGACTGCGCTGGCTCTTTGGCTTTGAGACAGAGATGAGCACTGCCCCCTAGAGTTGGGAATGACTAGTACATATGTGCGAGGGGAACCTTTATCTTTACCTTTAAGGTCACACCAGGAATACTGCATCCAGTGTTGGTCACCACATGAAAAAAAAAAGTTGAGACTTTAGGAAAAGTGCAAAGAAGGGCAACGGAGATGATAAAAGACCTGGAGACTAAAACATATGAAGAATGGTTACAGGATTTGGGTTTGGCTAGTCTAGAGAAAAGAACAACTGGGTGATAGCAGTATTCCAGTATTGGAGAGGCTGCCCCAAAGAGGATGGGGTCAATTTATTTTCCAAAGCACCAGAGGGCAGGACAAGAAACAATGAATAGAAACTAATCAAGCAAAGAAGCAACCTGGAATTGAGGTTCCTAACAGTGAGGACAATTAACCGGTGGAACAGCTTGCCTTGAGACCTTGTAGGTGCTTCATCACTGGAGGTTTTTAAGAAAAGACTGGACTGTAACTTATCTGAAATGGTATAGGGCCGTGATGGCGAACCTATGGCACGGGTGCCACAGGCGGCACGCAGAGCCATATCGGTGGGCACGCGAGCTCAGCTCTGGCACGCATGCGTGCGCCAGCCAGCTGATTTTCAGTCCTTCTGGGCCCACAAGAAGTCAGGAAACACACTGTTCCCGGCCTCCAGAGAGCCTCTGGGGAAGGGGGAGGCCATTTTTGCCCTCCCCAAGCTCCTAGAAAGGCTCTGGAGTCTGGGGAGAGCAAAAAACAAGCCTACTGTGCCATCACGTGCCAAAAGTGAGGGGAGCACGGGGGGGGCGAGGCGCATAGAATTAGGGATGTGGGCACGCGTGCGTGTGACCCCACCATGTTCCCCTCAGTTTTGGCACATGATGGCAAAAAGGTTAGCCATCACTGGTATAGGGCCATGATGGTGAACCTATGGCACATGTGCCGGAAGTGGCACGCAGAGCCATTTTTCCAGGCACGCGAGCTGTTGCCCAACTCACCTGCAGCTGCGCATGTGTGCATGTCCCAGCTGGTGTTCGGACCTCCGGTGTGCATGGGCACAATTCAGAGGACACAGCTGGTCTTTGGAACTCTCTTGCGCATGCATGTGTACTGGTGCGCAAGCGTTTGCGTGCATGCATTGCACATGTGAAAACCACGTACATGTGCAAATGGTGCAATTGTGCATGTAGCGGAGATTGGGGCGCGTGCAAAAACTGTGCAGATGGTGCAGTTGTACGTGCAATGCATGGGGGAGGAGCCGTGCGTTAGCACAGGTGGCACGTACGTGCGCAACGCGTGCAAAGCACGGACCTGTTCGGCACTCGGTGAGTAAAAGGTTCGCCACCACTGGTATAGGGTCTCCTGCTTGAGTAGGGGGCTGGACTAGAAGACCTTCAAGCTCCCTTCCAGCTCTATTCTGATTGATTGAAATCGCAACCAATTTTACTTTCTTTTTACAACTTTGTTGTTAAGCGAATCTGGCTCCCCCATTGACTTTGTTCGTTAGAAGCCCTTTGGGAAGGGCACAGATGGAGATCAAGTGACCTGAGGACACTGTCATACATACATGCCAGTGGCCAGGTGCTCAATAGTTAATCCCTTGAGCATGGGGATGCTGTGATGGTCATATGTATGAGGACTGGTTGTAAATCACTTTTTCAGGGCCATTATAACTTTGAACAGCTACTAAACAAATGGTTGTAAGTTGAGGACAACCTGTGTATTTTATTGCCATACAGCTACAGAATCCCTGTACTGGGTACCTTTAGAGAGCAGGAATTCAGACAACAGCAGACAAGTTTGTCTTCTAGTCAGTGGATCAAGGCTCTGTTTAATGATCTTTCTATCACCTTTTCCCACTGTATCTCTAAATCTTGGTTTTGAAACACCCACTTTAGAATGGATTTGTTGCACCAACATTTCTGATCATGTCCAGATAAGGTTTCGCATTTATTCCAAGAGAGATTATACTGTAGACTCTTGTAGCACATTCTAAAATTACTCCGGCAATCTTAAGTGTACTTGCAGGTCTGAAATAAGAGACAGCACCAGAAGGCAAATCATTCTTCCTTTAAAGAAGTTTTTCTCAATCTTTGCAACTTTAATACATGTGAACTTCAATTCCTAGAATTCCCCTGCCAGCATACCTCATTTATTTTCTCTAGCAACATCAACATAACATGTTGAATGTTGACTTCAACATCAGAGTGTTAAGGAGGTTTTTCTTAGAAGTCATCTTGCAACATAGGGAGCTATCATCTTGTGGGAAAGATATACATTGTTCATTAACAAAGTGAGTTATATTTGGCACTGGAATCCCAGCAGGACCCTCACCTGTCAATTTTAAGTAAAGCTACAGAATTATTCAGATTCAGCACCGAATACCGGTATGACAAAATTATTTTTGCCTCTTGGCCTGGATTCCTTATAACAAGCAAATTTCATAGCAGGTAAATTAATTGGGGGCATATCTACAGTCATTTTATGTGCTGCTCTGGTCTAAAACCCTCTGAGAGGCTTATCTTCTTTTTCAGCAAGACGAAAAAGGAGGAGAAAAAAATGCAAAAAAGTACTTTGGCAACCAAGGAATACTTAGTCATCAAAACACATCCTATAAAGAAGTCTCACCATCCATAGAATCCTAAGCTCTCTTAAACAGGGGGGAAAAAAGAATTACTCTCCTAAACTTCAAGAAGTAGAGCTTGTTCAATTTAAGGAGATTTCCAAGCAAGGGGATAGCAAGACGAGTCAACTATGCAGTGCCTGAAAAAGGCAATCCCTGAGAGAGATCTAAAGCAGAGGTCTCCAACCTTGGCAACTTTAAGACTTGTGGACTTCAACTCCCAGAATTCTGGAAGTTGAAGTCCACAAGTCTTAAAGTTGCCAAGGTTGGAGACCCCTGATCTAAAGCAAACTTACCCTTCTTTATCTTGTCATACAGGTAGAAGCCATGGAAGAAAGCTCTCTGATTGAGAGCCACAGCCTAAACCAGTGATGGCTAACCTTTTTGCTATCGCGTGCCAAAAGTGGGGATCATGCGGGGGGGGGGTCATGCATGCATGTGTCCATACCCATAATTCAATGTGCCCCACCCCCTGCATATGCGCGCGTGCCCCCCCGCACTACCTCCACTTTTGGCACGCGATGGCACAGTGGGCCCTGTAGGCCTGTTTTCTGCCCTCCCCAGGCTCCAGAGGCTTTCTTGGAGCCTGGGAACGGTGAAAAAAGCCTTACCTCCCCCTCCAGAGGCCGGAAACAGCCCATTTCCCAACTTCAGATGGGCCCGGAAGGCCCGAAAATTAGCTGGCCAACATGCTGGAGCTGAGTAGGGCAACGCTCGCGTGCCCACAGATATGGCTCCGCGTGCCACCTGTGGCACCCGTGCCATAGGTTCGCCATCACGGGCCTAAACCATGAAGCAACCAGCACAGCTCTTGAAATAGTGGCGTGTCATGAGAGAACTTCAACACTCAAGCAGCTACATTCTAGACCAGCTGAAGTTTAGCTAGAATGAAGTAAAGAGCAATATCGTTGGGATCTTTCAGAATGCACTTTTGTTGTGATTATTATGTGAAGAGTGAACCTTCCTCTTGATATATACTTGCCCCTGTCATCAGCAAGGAAGGCAGCAAAGCGTAACATCGGATGGCTTAAAGACTCTTTTCCATGAACAAAATCATTATAAATATATATTGTTCTATCTCCTCCTCAAATATAAACAATGCAATCTACAATTTAGCTTGACTGCTAAATGCTACTTGGTGGTATCAGCTGTGAACACTGAAGAAATAACTGGATTCATTTGAAACAACAAAAGACAACAGTGGCACGAGAAGCTTCTTCTTCTTCTTCTTGTGCCATGTCCATCATCGGATGTTGGCAATCCTATTTTTGTCAACTGCTATATGAAAAAGTGCTGCCGAGTTTTGTCCAAACCAGTCCTTTAGGTTTTGAAACCATGATGTTCTTCTTCTGCCTGGACCTCTTTTACCTTCAATTTTTCCCTGGACGATTAAGTGAAGGATGCTGTATTTTTCTGGGTGTCACATCACATGTCCAAACTACTCTAACTTTCGCTTTTTAATGGCTTTGGTTATTTCCCTTTGCTTTCCCAGGCGGCTTATCACCTCCTCATTTCTGATTTTGTTAACCCAGTTTATACGTAACAGCCGTCTGTAAATCCACATTTCAAATGCTTCTAGCTTCAAGTGGTTTTCTGTCAGAGACAAACTCTCTACTCCATAGAGCAGGATAGAAAAGATGTAACATCTGACAAGCCTGATTTTCAGTCTTAGGCTTATGTCGTGACTGCAGAAGACCTTTTTCATTTTGAAGAATGCTGTTCGAGCTTTCTCTATCCTTGTCTTTACTTCACTGATCATGTCCCAGCTTTCATGTAAATTAAAACCGAGGTATGTGATCCTTTCAACTTTTCCTAATGGTATTCCTTCCAAATTTATCAGTGGTAAATTAATGGGGTGTTTGCTGACGACCATGATCTTAGTTTTTGAGGAGCTTTGAGAAGCATTATAACTATTAAGAGTAAGTACTAACCATCCATTTTAACTTTTAGAGATTATTTTGATTACATTTGTGGTGCAGGCTAAAACACAGGTGCACAGTTAACCTGAATGATTTATTCCTGACATAAAAGGCTCTACAGTTTTTCACCAGCTTCACTGGATGCTTAATGCATTAAGATATGTATTCTGTTTTAAGCTTGCTGATAAGTGTATACACACAAGCATAGTATTCAAAGATGTACTATATCTTTTAGGTGGGTAAGAGCAAATATTAACATGAATGCTTAGTAAGAGAGCTTGCCGGAAGAGATCCAAATATAGGTACTCTTGACTTATGATCACAACTCAGCCCAAAATTTCTGTTGCTAAGTGAGACATTTGTGACTGTTGCTAAGTGAGACATTGGGACTTTTGCCTCATTTTATGACCTTTCTTGCTACAGTTGTTAAATGAATCCCTTGCCCTTGCTAAGTTAGTAACATGGTTGTTAGGTAAATCTGGCTTTCCCTTTGATTTTGCTTGTCAGAAGGTCGTAAAAGGTACATGACCCAAGGCAGGGGTGGGATCCTACTGGTTTAACAACCGGTTTGCTAAGCACACGTGTATGCAGTTTGGAGAAAACTCACCTTCCGCATTGCTGCTGGCAAGGAAAACAGCTGAGGCACAGCAATTCACTCTGCCATGCCTTTCAGCTGGGCTTCGGAAACAGAAATATATGTGAGATGGGTGGGTTCTACTTACCTTTACCACCGGTTCACAGTGGGATCATGTGCTGGGATCTGCACATGTGCAGATCGCTGATGACGACATCCGGGGCGGTGGGCGGGGCCTCCCACCGGTTTTACTACCGGTTCTTGTGAACTGGTCCGAACCAGGGGCAACCCACCACTGATGTGAGAATAACACACGGGCGGATAGGCCCATTTCAAAATAGGAGTGAACAGGTTCACTCTCGGCTGATAGTCAGAGCTAATGGTTCACCCGAACCGGTCTGAACTGGTAGAATCCCACCACTGACCCCAGGAGACTGCAATTGTTGTAAATATGAGCCAGTTGCTCATATTTCTGAATTTTAATGACATGGCCATGGGGATGCTGCAATGGTCATAACTGTGAAAAATGACCATAAATCACTTTTTTCAGTGCCATTGTAACTTCAAACTGAATACTGAATAAGCTGTTGTAAGTCAAGGACTACCTGTATAGTCCAAGAAACACTAGCCTAGTCCAAATGCATTCCAAGAGTCACAGGATACCAAATAGGTAGTCAGCCAGTCCATTGGTCAAGTTTTAAACAAACAACAGGCACAAGAGCTAAGAAGTCTAAGAGTTGTCTCCCACAAAGACTGCAAGCAAATTGTTAATTAAATCTCTGTAGCCAGCTGGCTAAAATTACATCACCTTTTACTTAATGCAGGGGAATCAAACTGGCGGCCCACGGGCTGGATGTTTCATGCACAGGCCACGCCCACCCCAGCTCCTTGAAGGGGGAAAACATCGTGATATGTGACAGTAACATGATGCCATGAATTTGACACCCGTGACTTAGTGCAATACCTCATTGAGGAACATTGCTCAACTTAGTTATGGATTCACCTAGGCCTGAAGCTTGAGGGTTATGCCTCATCATCTGACCTCCCCAGCTGAATAGGCGATGCCTGTGACTGATCAGCTTCCATTGAATCCTGGTTCCCTGGTTCCTGAAGCTGACTGTCCTGGAGCACAGGCTCAGCTGGAGCCACATTGTCAGATTCCAGGACAGTCTCTGAATCATGCCTTCTAACAGTATGCATTCATTCAGTAATAAAAGACTCTAATTACTTTGATTTTCCGTTCCTAAATCCAGTTCAGCAGAGAATAACAATATGATTCTATGTCCACTTTCATTTGCATCCTGCTCTCGGTCCTCTAATGTGATCTTTGCCGACATTCTCAATGTCCCGGATTGCCCACTTCGCAAAGAATATAAGGGCCATCACAAACCATGCAGCTGGTCTAATGAAAGAAATCATGCAATTTAAAGGAAATTTGGGATTTAGAAGGGAGCCAAATTTTATCACTCATGAAAAGCACAACGAGCTCAGCGGGATGGTGACTCACCCACTGATTGCGGTTGTACAACAGAGTTGATCCAGCCTATTGCTACACTTGGTCTCATTCAACAGGGAATGGCCATAAAAGTGTCATGAGGGCCTTCATTTTTTCCTGCTTTTTTTTTAAAGACAAAATTGTGAGATACTTGTTTCCTGCAGGTTGTTTTCTTCCCATGTTTTCCACCTTGAAAATGAAGAAACATGATCAGCAAGAGGTTCATACAACAGTCTAGTGCCACAGAGCTGTTCATTATACACCACCCAAAGCAGTGGTGGGATTCAAGTAATTTAACAACCGGTTCTCTGCCCTAAGGATTTCTTCCAACAACCAGTGTGCCAAACTGCTCAGAAAGTTAACAACCGGTTCTCCCGAAGTGGTGTGAACTGGCTGAATCCCACCACTGACCCAAAGACATTTCTGTGAGATGGGCAGCCATATAAATAAGTCTGATAGTTAAATAATGTTTCATTTCTTCACAGAAAGTGATGATTAATCTGTCATTAACACTCTTATCTTGGCTAACCCAGAGCTGTTCTGAATGAGAACTTAAACTCTATTATTGAAAACTTACCTCTTCTAACACCAACAGTTTCTGGTATTTGCCAAATGGGCTAAGCCTATAAGTGGATTAGATAGGCTATTGGGAATAAATAGTCATAAACTACTGAAACTCATCTTTAGGGAAGGGTGGGATCAGTGGTGAAATCCAACATTTTTTACTACTGGTTCTGTGGCCGTGGCTTGGTGGGAGTGGTGTGGCTTGGTGGGTGTGGCAGGGGAAGAATACTGCAAAATCTCCATTCCCACCCCACTCCAGGGGAAGGATATTGCAAAATCTCCATTCCCACCCCACTCTGGGGCCAGCCAGAGGTGGTATTTGCCGGTTCTCCAACTACTCAAAATTTCTGCTACCAGTTCTCCAAACTGCTCAAAATTTCCGCTACCAGTTCTCCAGAACCTGTCAGAACCTGCTGGATTTCACCCCTGGGTGGGATTCAACCAGTTCATGCTGGTTGGGGTGAACTGGTAGTTGTGATCTGCAGGTGGGCTGCCCCGCCCACTCATCCTGATGCTATGCCGTCCTATTTAGCTGCATTTTTAAGCTGTTGCATGTGTGCAAGCACGCGCACGAGCAAAGTGCATGCGCAAAAGGCTGTGCACAAGCATGGAAGGCATGCACACGCTCACATTTTTGATGCTGGGTCGGTTGTTAAATTATGTGAAGCCCACCTCTGTTTTTAGGTGAGTGAATGTTGTGAAGATAAGCATGGCTAGATATCAGATAACCTGCCAGGGCATCCCCAGGTTACAGGTAGTCCTATCCATCTTTCAGTAACCATTCAAAATTACAATAGATCTCCAAAAAGCTACTTTAAAGTTATGACACCTCCCAACCTCCCTGTGGTACATGTGGTCGTATTTTGGATGCTTGGAAATTGGCCCACATTTACAGCTATTTGCTGCATCCTGCAGTTACATGACAATTGTAAGATTCCCCCTGCCCCCCCCCCCCCCACCAATAAACTGGCATTTACTTCCAGTTTTTGGCAAAAAGTGCCCATTGACTAGAATAGGTTAAATTTAATGCTCATCGTGTTAGTTTAACAACTGTTGCATTCCCTTAATGACTATTGCAAAAAAAAAAAAGTCATAAAATGAGGCACAGTCACATGGTGACCCACATAATAACCACCTCAACTTATGACTAACTACAGGCTGATTTATAGTCATAACTCGAGGATACTTATACATGCAAAAAAAGGAAATTCAGTTCTGTGGTCATGTAGCCTAATTCAGGGGTCACCAATCTTTCGGACCTCAGGGACCACTAAATTTATAATTTTAAATCCCGCAAACCACTAATATAATCTGCCTAATGATTACCAGCCTCTACTCACTCCTTCCCTCCCAGTCACTCCTTCCCTCCCCGCCGGAGCTCCTTAGGACCCAAACAGAAAGCAGCTGTTGGAGCTAAGCAGCCACCACGAGAAAGAATTGGCAAAACAGCTCAGTCTAAATTGGATCTGACTAAGAAGGAGGCTCAGCAGAAGTGCCTCACTGAGGACTATGAGCATAGGCTTTCCAAGCAAAGGGAAGACCTGCGGGCGTGCAAGGCCAGGTACCAGCGCTTGGAGCTCAGCGGGCTGTGATGGTGAGCCAGTTCCAGACCATGAGGCAGTCCCACTGGAACAAGACCCTCCAGCTCTTTGCCACCAGTGGCACTTCCCTCCAGCCTTTGCCCAAAGCCCTGCACCAGGAGACTGAAGCAGACCTCAAGTTGGTATTTCTGCCCTCCTCTGACCCACATAAGAAGACCCCAAAGGGGGAGACTCTCTGCAGCAACACAAATATTCATTGCACATATCCGTCCCAGGGGCTGTAGTTTGAGGACCCCTAATTTAGTGCAATATAAAAAATGCAAATAATTTTTCTGTGGACCACAAAAATTTTCTCGTGGACCACCAGTGGTCCACGGACCACCAGTTGGTGACCGCTGACCTAATTGATTTATCCCCACCCCTGCCTACATCAATTCCCCTGTAGCCTGTCTGAAAGTTTGGCAGATATTTTTGCTGTGTGTGTGAGGAACTCAGTTCACATAATCAAGGTAAAATAGCAAATCCTCAGATGTGTGTTAGCCTGTTTTATTGCACCTACATAATATAATTTGTGTTTGTGTGTGTACTTTGTGTACTTTGTGTATCAGACTTTGGCTGATCTAATAGTGTAAAACTAGGTCAGACTTAGATGGTCATCCATCAAGAAATATCCATTTTTAATTCAGACTAGGAGATTGAAAAAAATACCTGTCAGTGTTCCAAGTAACACCCCCAACGAAAGAAGACTCCAAGGCTTGAAGTTCTTCAAAGTTCCATTTTATTAGAGATGTCATATTGGCACATCTGAGAACACCCGAATCTGAAAGCTTCCAGGTTTTCCCCACCCAAAGGAAAGTCCAAGTCCCTGCCCAGCACCCACATGTCCATCACATGATCCAATCAAAGTACCTTCCCATCTGGAGATGCCTCCCAGTCGCACTCCTCCAGGTGCAGGGCAAGATGTCCTTGACTCTCTGGGAAAGGAATGTTATTATGACTATATATCACCCCGGCTCCATACAACCCCCCCATTCCCAGTTTTGCATAGTAGTAAATGTGGCAGACCTGAAGGCCCAATGCAAAAGATGGCTTCCAAGCTTGATAAAACCTTTTTTAAAAAAGCAGTGGCAAACCATGTCTGCACAGTGGCCAGGAAAGCTGCATGAAATATCCAGGAAGCCACCTACGGTGGAATTTAACTTGGAGATTTTATTTTTTATATCCTTGATTATGTTTCGAATGCTTCCAATAATCATAATTCCCTAGAACTTGCGGTTATTTACAACATGAAACATTAAATAAAACTCTAAAAACAATAAAAGTTATATATTACGGGAAGGCTAGAACAATAAAAAGACAAAAGACACTACCATGATTCATATATAGGAATATAAATGATGAAGAAAAGAGACATATATTTTAAAATGCAAGCTGAAAATTTAGCGAAATGACCCAGGGGGGGTCTTCTCTAACTATTATGGCCTAACCAAATAGCCTTGCCTTTATTTGCTAGTCATACTCTAGCAATAATTAGGACTTTGTTTGCAAGAAACTCTATTGTACATGACAGTTTTTGATTTACAGGCCATTACCAAATTATTCGGTTTCACGTCAAATGAGGGTTCCCTCAGGCATCAAGAGCTGCTTTTCAGTAAATGGTGTGAAGCCACCTGGGAAGCTGTGTATCAGCATCTCATCACACAGATGTTTAATGTGTGGCTTGACCATCTGGCACATGATGTCACCTTTTCAGAGATTATTATAATATAGGTAGTCCTCAATTTACAACCACATTTGAGACCAAAATATTTGTTGCTAAATCAGACATTTGTTAAGTGAGTTTTTCCCCATTTTAGGACCTTTTTCACTGTTTTCACCCTCCCAAGACTCCTAGAAAGGCTCTGGAAGCTGGAGAGAGCAAAAACCGGGCCTACCGTGCCATCACGTGCCAGAAATGGGGGTGGGGGGTGGGGGTGGGGTCACGCGCGCATGCGCAGGGGCAGGGTACATAGAATTATAGGCAGTGGTGGGATTCAGCTTCCAGTGGGCCTCGGGTGTGGGGGATGGGGAAGGCCATTTTCACCCTCCCCAGACTCCTAGAAAGGCTCTAGAGGCTGAGGAGAGAGAAAAATGGGCCTTCCCCACCCCCCCAAGGTTCTCTGGATGCAGGAAACAGCCTGTTTCCCTACTTCTGGTAGGCCCAGAAGGCCCGAAAAGCAGCTGGCTGGCACACGCATGCACACCGGAGCTGAGCTCGCGTGCCCACTGATATGGCTACTCATGCCACCTGTTGCACACGTGCCATAGGTTTGCCATCACGGCCCTAGGGGATGGGACCCACAACATTACTTGCCTCCCCACTCTAATGGGTCAGGTAGATGTGACCAGCAAGAGACGGTCCCTCAGATAACCTGAATCACTGCAGTTGTTAAGTTAGTAACACGATTGTTATATGACTCTGGCTTCTCCGTTGACTTTGTTCATCAGAAGGTCACAAAGGGGGATATGACTCCAGGACACTGCAACCGTCATAAATATGAGTCAGTGGCCAAGCATCTGAATTTTGATCACATGATCACGGGGATGCTCCAAAGGTTGTAAATGTGAAAAATGGTCATACCTCAACTTTTTTCAGTGCCTTTGTAACTTTGAATGGTCACTAAATGAACTGTTGTAAGGCAAGGACTGCCTGTAATTAACAGTTTTTTTAAAAAAAAATTGAAAAAATAAAAAGTTGAAGGCTGTTCAATTTTTTCCATGTATATCCAGGTGCAATTCAAAGTACTTGTAAAGACCTAAAAACCTGAGTTTCCAAAGCTGCTTGTTTTAAATAGCGTCTGCCTACATGGAAGAGAATATTTGCTAAGAATCCCAACCTCCCTGAGGTGTGGTGAGTGGAGATTTGGGAACAAGTGTTCTCAGCTAACACTCCAGTGGATTCATTGACTTTTAATAATAAGAACTACCTCTCCACTATTAATACTTTAAAAGCTGTTAAAAGCATGGCTATTTAAGTGGACATTTGGGGGACTAAGAATATGGTAAATAAATACCCAGGATGTGACTGGTGCTACAGAGGTTCTACAAAGATTTTGAGGATGATTGAATTATAGTTTAATTGATCTCCCAATGTTATTTATATTTATATGTTTCATTTTATTTCAAAGCTGCTTAGATCTGCTTGGTTGAAGAAGCATAAAAGTACTTGGAAAAGTAATATATTTTCAAGTGAGGATTAAGCCTTGTAACAAATTCAGATTCCTGCTTTGTTCCTAGATTTAATAAGATCATTATAATAGGACAAGCAACATTACAGCCATTCAAAATTTGATTTATTTATTCCTTTTCTAAGGTGCGGAAGTTCATCAGCCAGCAAGACCTCTCTGTTTTCTACCTGGGGCAAGTAAATAAATCTCTACACAGAAAATATATGCAAACCACCACCATCCCATCATCAATAATCATGACATTCTGAAAACTGCAGGGAAAACATTATAGCTTTTCAGATTGTTTTGCATTTATTCTGATTGTATTCATTGTCCAAATAAAGAATTTCAGCATGAAATAGTCAGTTCTACTCTGTTTTCTTGGGTTTATGATTGGGTTCATACATTGAGTTAACCCGTGTGTTGCTTAGTAATGTTTAATTGAATATTCACATTTTATTGAATTTTATTTATTTCATATTTTATTGAATATGTCAGCCTCCGCCTTTTTATTGCTTGCTTGCTTAGCTGCCATTGTAATGGGGGGAGGGGGGAGCTGTCTGGATGTCTGGGAGGGGGGAAGTGAGCTGGTGGAGTAAATGAAAGTTTTCCTCAGCGTCTCTGTGCAGCTGGGAAGAGCACTGATAACCACTCAAGGTCAACCAGTGTGGCATACCAGAAGGATGGAACCATTGGAAGTTGCACCCCACATGACCCCTGGGGGGGATGTGGATTGGATAATCCTGACCAGACGATGGGGGGGGGGTGTTTAAGGATGCTTTTAAGGATGCCTATTACCTCAGACCTTGCTTTTCTTTGATTGCATTCAGTTCATACTCAGTAAAAGTACCTTTGTCTATGAAAATGGAGTCAGGGTTTTTCTTTCTTGAGTATTGAAAGGAGGCATACCTGACAATTGGCTTGCTTCACACATTATGACCACTACTCAAGCTGTCATAAAAATATTGAGGAGACTATTCACAACACATGGGTTACCAGATAACCACAATTTACCTGCAAACCAATTTGAAATATTCCTGGCAACCCAGGGAATAAGACATGCGCTATCCATGCCTGGACACCTGTCAATGAATGGGCAGGCAGAACAGATGGTGAGAACAACGAAAGAGACATTAGCCAGGATGGGACCCGGGGAAATTCAAGCAAAAATAGATAAGCTATTAAGCATACAACCACCCACAAAAGTCCAGCAGTTATTAATGGGAAGGAAATGGAGATCCTTCCTTAGCTGGACAGATTACACCCCCAATACAACACAGAAACTCCTGTAGATTCCACAAGCAAGTGTAGATCGTTCCGGGGGGGATAGAGTATACGCAAAGAATTACAGGGGGAATCCCCTATGGGTACTTGCACAAATAACCCGTTATCCTACCGGGTAGAGACAGAAGATGGCCGAGGGTGGAAGAGACACATAGACCAGTTCTGAGGCTGAATAACAAGGAAGGAACACGACACACAGGCAGAGGCCTCAAAGCGAGAACGAAGACACCACTGAGAAATAACAGAAGTAGACCAGGCCCTACACACCACCAGACCAAACAAACAGCAACTAGATTCAAACCGAAATAGAGTTCACAACCACTTATCTGAGGTCCCTCAATGAGTTCCAGAAGTCGAAGACACTTCACAGACACTCTCCGAGGACAAGGCAGTAATAATCCAAAAAGAAAGGGCCGCAGTGCCAGATGAATTTGAGTTGGTTCCAGGAGTTCCCACAGGAGAGACAACAGATCCAACCTCTCCAGCTGGAGCCGCCGAGTCGACTGAGCTGCGTAGGTCAGGTCGCACCCACAAGCGACCCGCCTACTTATGGGATTACATTGCTTGGACAAATTTATTTTTTTTTTTTATTTTTATTTGATTTATATGCCGCCCTTCTCCGGAGACTCAGGGCGGCTTACAGTGCGTTAAGCAATAGCCTTCATACTTTTGTATATTTATACAAAGTCAGCTTATTGCCCCCACAATCTGGGTCCTCATTTTACCCACCTTAGAAAGGATGGAAGGCTGAGTCAACCTTGAGCCTGGTGGGATTCGAACTTGCAGTAATTGCAAGCAGCAGATGTTAATAGATGTTAATAACAGGGTGCTTTAAACCACTGTACTACAGGCTCTTGCCTGTATGCAGGCTCTTGCCTTATCCTGTATGCCAGGATAATAGTGTTATCCTGATTGGATAACACTATTCTAGAGGGGAGGGGTGTTAGATATTGAATAGACTGACGTAGGAACCAATCAGTGGTCCGGGAGTCAGCGCGGGAAAAACAAGTGCATGTCAGTAGCTGAAGCTGTGGACAGCTCCCTTTAAAAGGATTTGCCACAGCTCGGTTTGCATTGCTGTTACTGGAGCTAAATAAAGCGTTTGAACCAGCTATGAGTGTCCTGCTTCTTCTCTCTGCCCACTATTCAACAGTTTTCACTAAGAAAGGCATCACGGGCTGGTCCTTCACTCTTTTCAGGGTTGCCTCGTGGGTCAGATCTAAGCACTCCACGGGCTATATTCAGTTTGACACCCCTGTCCTATACCATTCCAGACAAGTGGCTGTCCAATCTCTTCTTAAAAGCCATCAGTGATGGAACATCCACAACTTCTGAAGGCAAGTTGTTTAACTGGTTAATTGTTTTCACTGTTAAGAAATTTCTCCTTAGTTTTATGTTGCTTCTCTCATTGATTAATATCCATCCATTGTTTCTTGGCTTGCCTTCTGGTGCTTTGAAAAATTGGTTGACCCTCTCTTTTTTTGTGGTAGCCCCTCAAATATTGGAACACTGCTTTCGTGTCATACCTAGTGCTTCTTTTCACTAGACTAGACAAACCCAATTCTTGGAACCATTCTTCATATGTTTTAGCTTCTGTCTCAACTCTTTCCAGAGTCTCTCTCTCTATATATATATTTTTATAATATGGTGACCAAAATTGGATACAGTATTCCAAGTGTGGTCTTACTAAGGCTTTATAAAATGGGACTAATACTTCACATGATCTTGATTCTATTCCTTTGTTAATGCAACCTAGGATTGTGTTGGCTTTTTTGGTTGCTGTCTCACAGTGCTGCTCATGTACACAGAAAGAAAGAAAGAAAGAAAGAAAGAAAGAAAGAAAGAAAGAAAGA
>WNWU01000016.1:1086503-1171671 GCA_012654045.1 Ptyas mucosa
AGAAAGAAAGAAAGAAAGAAAGAAAGAAAGAAAGAAAGAAAGAAAGAAAGAAAGAAAGAAAGAAAGAAAGAGGAGGGAGGAAGGGGGAGACAGAGGGTGGGAGGGAGGGAGAGAGAGAGATGCTTCAGCAGCTACCAAAACAGTGATACAAGGATCAGAGAGAGTTACTGGTGAAATCTCTGATCCTTGAAGAGGTGCCCCAGCCTGGGCCTGGCCTACTCCTCCCCTTTGGCCAAGTTACCACGCATGGCAAGGATTCCTTCCCACCTCCTTCCTGGAATTTAAAACTATGTAGATACTCTTCTCCCTGCCTTCTTTTAATCCCTGTTTGTCTATCCTTCTAGCAACCTAGAGTTGGAGATAAATTTTGCACTTTGGCTGTGTCCACATAACATACCAAGTTTGTTTGGGGCTTAGCATGTGGGGTTATATCCTGGCTGCAGTGTTAATTTCCCATTGTGAATAAAACTTGGAGGTTGCAAAAAGCAGCTAGGCTGCTATACTTCCACCACTCATTGGCCACGTTCCATGGGCAGCAGAGGTCCATTTCCTTCCACTTTTGGGAGAATCAGGATTTAGTAGATATTCTGTTTCCTGCCCACCAGGTTTTTAAGTCTTCTCACCACCCAGAAATCTACAAACTCTCTCAAGTTGGCTTGCTATTCCCCCCAGTTTGAAAAGCATTGCCATCAGTCAAACAGACATTATAAGAACCTCAAAGAAAAAAATTGGGTGATTATGTTATCATAAATATCATGGATGGACACTTGGCTTACTTGTTATACTTCACATCATCTGCCCTTCACACCAGGTGTATTTCATTACTCTTGAGTTTGACAGGGCAGTGAATGTTATCTCCTAGAATATGCTTGGATGTAGGTAATCGTATGCTGCCTGGCAAAAGCAGTCTTTAGATTGGGGAATACTACCGTGTTTCCCTGAAAATAAGACCCTGTCTTATATTTTTTTGAACCCTGAAATAAGCGCTTGGCCTTATTGCCATGCACTCAAAAGCCCAATCAGGGGATGTCTTTTTTTGGGGGAAACAGGGTAGTTTTCCTAAAAAAAAGTATGAAGATATTTGCAGTAACAGAGGGCTTTGCTTCATTTGTGACCAAAATTTGCAAAACTCTTCCGGAACTGATATTGGTCCCTTGCTATTAGCAGGTATATTGCATGTGGCACAGGTGGAGCAAAGGTTAATAATTGAGTCAAAATTTTATTTTTATTACTAAAGAAGGCTGCAGTGGTCCAAAGCCATAATGGGGCTATCTGTTGACACATGACATCAAAAAAAATTGCAACCTGAAATGTAAGATCTATATTGCATCCAGTTTTGGTCGCCACAATGTAAAAAAGATGTTGAGACTCTAGAAAGAGTGCAGAGAAGAGCAACAAAGATAATTAGGGGACTGGAGGCTAAAACATATGAAGAACGGTTGCAGGAACTGGGTATGTCTAGTTTAATGAAGAGAAGGAGTAGGGGAGACATGATAGCAGTGTTCCAATATCTCAGAGGTTGCCACAAAGAAGAAAGACTCAAACTATTCTTCATAGCACCTGAGGGTAGAACAAAAAGCAATGAGTGGAAACTAATCAAGGAGAGAAGCAATTTAGAACTAAGGACAAGTTTCCTGACAGTTAGAACAATTAATAAGTGGAACAACTTGCCTGCAGAAGTTGTGAATGCTCCAACACTGGAAGTTTTTAAGAAGACGTTAGATAACTATTTGTCTGAAGTGGTGTAGGGTTTCCTGCCTGGGCAGGGGGTTGGACTAGAAGACCTCCAAGGTCCCTTCCAACTCTGTTATTCTATTCTATTCTATATGGTAAAGAGTTTGCATTTGGGAAGGGGAGGGGAGTCAAGGGGAGGGGAGGGGTGTAGGGGAGGGAAGGGGTGTGTTGTGTTTTGTGAACAATATAAATTCCGGGTGAAGATAACTGGTTCTTACAGACTGAAGGTAATAAATATAGAGATGGAAGTGAGATTATGAATTTAATTATGAATGAGCTAAAATATGTGTCAGAAAATAAGAATTGATATTATCTAAGTTGTAAATGGACCCACTGGAGAAGAGCCTAATGCTGGGAATGATTGAGGGCAAAAGAAGGGGACGACAGAGAACGAGGTGGCTGGATGGAGTCACTGAAGCAGTAGGCATGAGCTTAAATGGACTTGGGGGGATGGTGGAGGACAGGAAGGCCTGGAGGAACATTGTCCATGGGGTTGCGATGGGTCGGACACGACTTTGCAACTAACAACAACAGTAACAACAGCAAAGTTGTAAATGAGCAAGTAGGAAATAACCAGACTAGTGATAGCTGCATGTTTGTTGTTTGTATGTAAAGTTTATCTGACCACCTCAAACCAGCCAGACTTTAGGGAGTTTACAGAATTTATATACTAAAAAACAGAATACAAATTCTAAATAACGTTAATTAAAATAGCAACTAGAGGTGAAAGACTAAAATTATGGAGAGATAGAAAATGATGCCACTCTGTGCAGCTAATCCCCAAAGCCCTTCAGAAATGCCGTGTTTTCACCTCTTTCTGAGAGGCCGTGAGGATGGAGGCCATCTGTACTTCAGGGAGCAAAGTATTCCATGGATGGGGAGTTGTTACAGAAAATGTTGCTACTAAGGTTCCTCACACTGTACTTGGGGGTAGTTGGGGGGTCGCCAGGGGTGAAATCCAGCAGGTTCTGACAGGTTTTGGAGAACCGGTAGCAGAAATTTTGAGTAGTTCAGAGAATCGGCAAATACCACCTCTGGTTGACCCCAAAGTGGGGTGGGAATGGAGATTTTGCAGTATCCTTCCCCTGGAGTGGGGAGGGAATGGGGATTTTGCAGTATCCTTCCCCTGGAGTGGGGTGGGAATGGGGATTTTGCAGTATCCTTCCCCTGGAGTGGGGTGGGAATGGGGATTTTGCAGTATCCTTCCCCTGGAGTGGGATGGGAATGGGGATTTTGCAGTATCCTTCCTTTGCCATGTCCACCAAGCCACGCCCACCAAGCCACACTATGCCCATCAAGCCACGCCCACAGAACCGGTAGTAAAAAAATTTGAATTTCACCACTGGGGATCACTCAGCAGGCACTCCCTTTGGGTAGGATGTGAGGGAAACTATAGGGCTGATACTCAGATGAATGATGGTAATAAAAAAGCCAGGAATTTGCTGTGAGAAAAATCGAATCGTGTTCCAAGTGGATTCTTTTGCATGAAAAAGTTCTATTCACATGTCACCTCTTCAAGGTAAGTCAAGTCAGGAGACAGATTCCACAAGGAATGCTAGGACTCCATTTTATTATATAGGGTATAACATAATCTTGAAACCATAATGTAATCTTGAAGCCAAACAATGTAGGCTGGTGACCCCCAGGGGGAGAGCCTTCTCTGTGGGGGCACCCACCCTCTGGAACCAGTTGCCCCCAGAGATTAGGAGAATTCATGACCTCAGTGCCTTCCGCCGTGCCCTAAAAACACATTTTTTCCAACAAGCCGGGCTGGCTTAAGAAGAAATTTTAAATATTTTAAATATTTTAATTGGTTTGTGAATTTTAAATTTTGTAGCCAAATTTATATATATTTTAATTGTCTTAATATTTATATTTCATGTTTTTATTTCTGGCTGTACACCGCCCTGAGTCCTCAGGGAGAAGGACGGTATAGAAATTGGAAATAAAATAAAAAAATAAATAAAATAATGGAGACTCTCTTGTCCTCTCTCTGATACTAAAGAGAATGAAGGCTGGTAAATTTTGACTTTCTTTCTCATGCCAACCTTCCTTTCAAGGCTAAATTAGTGTTTACATCATGGCAGTTGAAAACTTTGATCAAGGCAATCTCCATATTCTATACAGCATGTTTAATGAATTAATTCATATCCATCAAAACATATACCCGGAAAAGGAATAAATCAAATAGTCTGATTTATTTGACTGTCTAGATGAAAGACTGCAAGAATTAGTGAAGGATAAAAGCCTAATCAGAGATTCTGAATGTGGCACATAACAATATTTGGTAGTGTCAGAACTTTGGAAAAATGCATATTTCGGGGGGGGGGAGAAGTGGGGAAAAAAATCCTGCATTGGAAAAAAAAAACATTAGAAAACAAATTAATCTCCAAACCTAACAGGTAGAAAATTGGCATCAGAAGTTTGATATAGAAACTTGGAAACTTGGAACAGAATTGAATGAATTAATGTTCCAAAGCGCCACAAGAAGCATTTGGAATTATACTGATGAGAAGATGGAAAAATGCTTAATGGAATGCTAAAATAAAAGCAAAAGAGGATGGGGGAAAATTTTTGATTGCTGCAAAAATAAAGACAAGGCAGAAATATTGTGTAATAGAGAAACAGAACAGAAAGCAATAATTGCAATGATTATAGTCAAAGAGCACAAGGAATAGGTTTTTAAAAAATACTTTTGTTTATATGCTATTCTATTCCAAGACACTGACTGCCACAAATACTTAAAAAATGTGAAATTGAAATGAAACCTATAAACATTAGCATCCAGAAGGGGGAAAGAATTAAAAGTAAATCGTAAATACTATGTGAATATTTGTTGGTTGGTATAATGCAGTACCACTAGAAAAAAAAAATGTTAAAATGTGAACCTGATTTTCTTATCGCTTGGTTGTGCAATTTGTCTGAAAATGGGGCAGCAATTAATTTGATGGCGATTAAAATAATACTGTTAATGTTTTTGTTATTTAATATTTTATATAAAGGGGAAAATTACAATGGGATTAGTTTATTAAAGATACCTGTGGAAAAGTCTGACAGAAAGGGTCAAAGAAGTATCAAACAGCATAACTTGGAAAGAACAATGCAGCTTCCAGTGCAGTATGTGGTACAGAAATCAAATTTTTTTTTGCTTTCCAGCAGATCTTTGAGAGATAAATGAATATGAGAAATAGGGTTTGCTGTGTTGATTTAGAGAATGACTATAATTAAGCTTTGTCACACAGCCAGCCAGATGTTCAGATTGGATTTGGCATTTTTGTCCACCTATCAAGTCCTTCCCAAGGACCTGGGCTAAGCAGATGTGGATGTGTTAAAGATATTGTTTTCCGAGTAAATTATTATTATTACCAAATTTACTTGCCACCCATTTTGCGGCTTGAAGCAAATCTGAGAGGCTTACAATAAGGATAAGAGCCTTGGTGGCGCAGCAGACTAAAGTGCTGTTAACTAGCACCAGCTGCCTGCAATTACTGCAAGTTCGAATCTCACCAGGCTCAAGGTTGACTCAGCCTTCCATCCTTTCGAGGTAGGTAAAATGAGGACCCAGATTGTGGGGGCAATAAGCTAACTTTGTATAAAAAAGAACACCGCTGGGGGGGGGGCGAAAGTCCTACTAAGCAGGTATATACAAAAGTATGAAGGCTATTGCTTAACGCATTGTAAGCCACCCTGAGTCCCTGGAGGAGGGCGGCATATAAATTGAACCAATAAATAAATAAATAAATAAATAAATAAATAAATAAATAAATAAATAAAACAAATATTTAAACCATATAAAAACATCAAACCAATTGTAAATATGACAACAGATTAAAAAATTCCATTAATTAAAACAGACTAAAAAGCATAGGTTTGGAAGGAGGAGATGGGAGGGTTTCTCTGTTAGAGTACCAACCACTTCCAGCCAACAGCTTTTCCTTCAGAACCCTGTGCCAGTTGGCAAGGCAGGGTTTTAAGGCTTTTATTGAAGGTTAAAAGAGAAGGGGGCGGATCTTACTTCCTGTGAGAAGATGTTCCAAAGGACAAGGACTACAGCAGAAAAGGCTCTTCTCCTGGATCTGACCATCCAAAATTCCTTGGTTGATGGGATCCACAATAGGCCACTTCTGCCAGCACAAATGGAAGGGGCCAATTCCATTGGAGAAAAATGTTTCTGCACATATCCTGTACCCCTGCAATAAAGGGCTTTAAAGGTAATAACCAACACCTTTAAATGCACTCACAAGCAGATCGGAAGCCAGTGCAACTTGCATTAGGGACCATCCTAGAAGCTTGCAAAACTGTGCTGCTGCATTCTGGACCAATTGTAGCTTCCATATACTCTTCAAGGGTAGCCCCATGTACAGTGTGTTGCAATAATCCAAGTGGAAGATGACCAGGGTGTGAGTGACTGAGCACAGGGCCTCCCAGTCCAGCAAAAAGGCATAATTGTAGATGTTTTGAGGCATAATTCAAATTGTGCTTGAGTTATGAATTGCTTGGCACAAATATGGAATTGAAGTTTGGTTGCTAAATGTGATAAAAGTGATACACAATGTAAGTAATGAATATATAGGAATAAATGTATGGCATGCTTGGTATATACTTCAAAACTGAGCTAACGGTAAGACAAAGTTGTGTAATATCTCCTTGTTGTATTTATGGATAAATGCATCTTACCTGCTTGAGTCATGCAGATCTGGTGATGAGAGAAGTGTGTTGTTTGTCAACATGAGTGCAGATAATATTGCATTTTTATGCAGATGATGCTGTGTGGTTGGCTATGAAACTGAATGATTTGTAATGAGTATTATGCAGACTGCATGATGCTGTAAGAGTAGGGTTCTGAAAATTAACGTATCAAAGATAAGGTATTTGTATTTGAAAGGGAAGAATGAGTGAATGATTGCAAGTTAGATATAAACGATGAAAAATTAGAGTAAGTATATGAATTCATGTACAAATGGATAGAAAAAATATTAAGTCATGAAAGTAGTACTAATAGAAAGGTAGTGGTTAGAATATGGTTTGTCCTTAGGAATGAATGTCAAAAGAAGTGAAATTTTATATGTATGAGCATGCCACTTGCCAATTTGTCATGTGGAAGGGACATTTAGCATGCCAGGAGAAATGTGAAAGGGAGTTGAATGCAGCGGGGATGGATTACTTAAGAAATGTGTGGGTTAAATCCAAAGGTGGTTGATTCAAGAATAAATAGGTGTTGAAGGAATGTGGACTGAATGCATAGTTATTGATCAGAACAGAAGAACGTTGAAGTTGCTTTGCCTTAGAAAGAATGAATGACACTTCTGAGGAAACAACGGTGGATTGAAAATGATTCCATGGAAAGCAGAGCCAACAACTTGCAGCAGAATGAGGAGAAGTCAGTTCCTTAACAATCCTCTCTGGAGCAAGGAAAGGACCTGTGATTGCCCACAAGTGCTCCATACAGTGGCCTTCCATGAGGAAAGGCAGCAGTCTCTGGTTGTTTTAGAGTTTGGGACTCAAGGGAAAGCCATCTTTGCCCAATCCGTAGTTAGGAGCCTTCAAAAGGGCACTCACATATTTCTTTTCTTAATCACTTCTTGAGATTGCTTTTTAATGACTTTAAGAACCTTCGGAAAGGTAAGTTTCATTACATCGAGTTTCCCTCTATCCAGGAGTGGGTTCTACTTACCTTTACTACCGGTTCACATCGTGCCCACGCATGCTCTTCTGCGCATGCACAGAAGCTTCTGCACATGTGCAGATCACTTATGATGATGTCTGGGTCAGTGGGCGGAGCCTCCCGCCAGTTTTACTACCAGTTCTATAGAACCGGTCTGAACCGGGGGCAACCCACCACTGCCTCTGTCCTTGGAGAAAGAAGTTTTATGCGAGTTTAAGAACTTATTCTAAAATAGAATAGCATGATGGACATGTTTATATGTGTATTTCTTAACATCTGGCTTCATTTTCCTCTCCTTTGTGTCAATATCCACAAACACTGTATAACCCTGCTAATGGAGCACACTATATGATGCAGCTGAGAATCAAGTGGATTCTCTTCTTAAGGCACAATCACTGCTCTGAAAGTGATCATCGGAGAAGTGACCTTTTGCCCTGAATATTAATACACATATCATATTGTACTAGAAATTGTGCCATCTCATTTTTGCCATCATCTCTCCATTTACAGAGGGCTGAGAGCTATAATTTCAGTGTGTGTTATCTGCATAACAAAAATTGTACTATTCTGGAGAGATATAAGGCTGGAAGCAGTCAAGGATTTTTACAAAAGCATTTATTGAAAGTTCCAAAAATGAAAATGGCAACAGTGCAATAGAAATTGTTCACTTTCCTGGAATTAAACATTGCTATACACTACCCATAAAGAGGACATATAAATACTAATGCAAGACAACAAGTCATCTTCTTCTATTAATTTCCTTGTTCTTTCCTAGTTTCCCATTTTTACTATCTTACATCTTCATTTAGGAGGCCATATGTTTTTGTGTAGCAATGTGCACAGTAATAAATGCAAAGTAATATTTACTTAAACATTTCAGAGCACTCTAGGGATAAAACTGAAGCACTTTATCAGCACTGCTGTGGAGATCCACATGTGTAGAAGCGTGAGCTTTTATGTTGAGTCCTACAATTACATTTGCATCTACATCTACTTGAAGCACTGTACAATCATAAGTTGGTTCACTAGGTATACAATACTTGTTTAATCGGCCATTAAGCCATTTTGGCTTTGACGGCAAAGTAAAGTGTACATTACAGTTAATCAGAAGCTCAATTCTGTCAAGCTAGATGTCATGAATGGCCATTGTTGATTTATATTGTTCAAGCAGTCATTGTTGTGCCCAATTTATAGTACCTGTATACCAGAATCCTGTGGTCCCACCCAAGCACAGTTGGACAGATTCTTTAGATTATTCTCTAGTAGCCCAGTCTAGCTTTTCAATTTAGCCAAGCGCTATTGCATCTCTCCATCTTCTTGAATTTGGCCTAAGGTTGGCAACAGCGTTCTTGAAAAATATGTGAAGATCTTGATCCATATAAAAATTGACTCGCTCCCAGGAAGGCAATTTAAGGTCTGTTATAAGCTTAGTACAACTGCTGGATCTAGATCTCCAGCATTTTTTTAAGAAGTCAATAAAGTTAAGCAATTAAAGGAAAATTAGCTCAGTCTAAATACAGTAGTGCATATAATGAAAGCCCATTAAAAAAAATCAACATTAAGGAACTATTCAGTTAAGGAGCTAAGGTTAGTAGTTTTCCCTTGTCAGGCAAGCTTTTAAAAAGAGGAGGGTTTAGTTTATTTTGATTCCTTTTATTTTTGTTCCTGTTTTGTTATGTTTGAACTCTTTCCCTGTTGTTGAGAAGCAGATAAAAAGAAGAAACTTTGATTCATGGAGATCTAGACTTGAGATCAGGAATTCATACCTGCTTTTTCAGGTCTTTCAATGATGCATATATCGCCTTGTAACTAAATCCATCCATCTTGTTAATGGTTATTCTCTTTCCTTCCCCTCCAGCCAAGCATTAGAATCTTCTTCGAAGTATTTGTGTAATGTGTTCAAAGTAGGATAATTTAAGCCTGGTCATTTGTGCCTTAAGTGAGAACTCTGGATTGATTTATTTGATGGTCCATCAGTTTGCATTCTTGGCTATCCATGGTATTCTCAGGAATTTTTTCCAATACCGAAGTTCAAAGTTTTATTTGCTTCTTCAAAGTCCAACTTTTGCCCCCGTAGAGTGTCATAGGGAATGCTATGGCTTGCAGGATTCAACACAACATTTGAATATATTTTCCAAGACCTTCGATGGCTGCTCTATTAAGTAAATGTCTATGGAGATTTTCACTCATCCAGGTCATGGTTGTCCCAAAGGTGCTTTTTTCAAAAGGCAAGTGGATTTTCTGCTTTTTCTTTGAAGACGTTTCGCTTCTCATCCAAGAAGCTGAAGAGAGAGCTGAAGAAGCGTCTTGAATGAGAAGCAAAACAACTTCAAAGAAAAAAACACACCTTTGGGCTCTATTAAGTACTAGTCTGGAGGGTCCACTTCCAACTACTTGCTCCTTTACTGTTGATGGATCCCAAAAGGCAGATGTCATCTACCATTTTGATATCTTCATTATTTATATGAATTATATGAATAATTATTTTTGAGGAAAGTCTTTAAGGCAAGGTTTTTAATTCTGGTCAAGGTAGAGATGGAAAGAGGATTGCCATTTGCCTCTTCCCAAGTAAACTAGGATAGAAAAGGTTAGTGGCATCATTATTATTTTTTTTGCAAAATATTTTTTATTTTTTAAAACAAAAACAACATAAAAACATCATCCTTCCAAACAATTAGTGTTTTGATCAGTTAAAATCATTTCGTGCTCTCAAAATTTTCAAAACCTCAATATATGACAAATGTTTTTCCTCTAACAAAAAACAAGTGTTTACCCATTTTATCCTAATTTCATTTCATATATATTTCATCTCCATGCTTTATTATCAATCCATTGATAAAATAGCTCCCATATCAAATAATATTGTTTATCTTCCTGTTCTCTTATTTCAAATGTCAATCTACTCATTTCAGCACAGTCTCAACAGTTTCTTAATAATTTCTTCATCAGTAATTATCTTCTCTCCTTTCCAATTTTTTGCAGATGCAATTCTAGCTGCTCTTAAAATATTCACAATTAAATATTGCAATTCTTTATTAAATGTCTCTGGTAAGATCCCTAATAAAAATATCTCTGGTTTAAGGTAACTTTGGTGCAGCACAATAGGGTTGGGAGTTTAGAGCCTTCTCATGGGAGCCAGGGATGCCCAGTCTATCTCATCTATGTCTCCATGCTTCATTATTGTCTACTTCTTTGAATATTTCTTCCCGATGGCGACTCTTGAGGCAGATCCACATGCATCTTATTTGCTAGGCCGTATTGAGATATTATAGAAAGGAAAACATAAAAGGCGACATGTTTCCAGTACAGGTAATTCTTGACTTACGACCATAATTGAGGCCAAACTTTCTGTTGCTAAGCGAGACATTTCTTAAGTGAATTCTGACCCATTTTACAACTTTCTTTGTCACCGTTGTTAAGTGAATCAGGGCAGTTGTTAAATTACTAACACCGTTCTTATAAGTGGCTTTTCCATTGATGTCAAAAGGTAACATAAGACGATCTCATGACGCCGGGACATTGCAAACATCATAAATACGGGTCAGTAGGCAAGCCTCTGAATTTTGATCAGGTGACTGTGGGGATGCTGCAGTGGTCATAAGCAGTGGTGGGATTCAGCCAGTTCGCACCACTTCGGGAGAACCGGTTGTTAACTTTCTGAGCAGTTTGACAAACTGGTTGTTGGAAGAAATCCTTAGGGCAGAGAACCGGTTGTTAAATTACTTGAATCCCACCACTGGTCGTTAAGTATGAAAAACGGTCATCAGCCACTTTCTTCAGCGCCGTTGTAACTTCGAACGGACCCTAAACCAACTGCTGTACGTTAAAAGGGCAAGAAAAGTCGTAAGGCGGACTTAACGAACATAAATTTGAGGCTCGAATGCGGCCGTAAACCGAGGAATGCCTGTCGCTTGGCTGAGCCTCCTCACTTCCAAGCAGGGACCGCACTAACTTTTACCCGAAGTGCTTAAGAACGGAAAGCGGGCTCGGTTTTCCCCTCAATTCTATGCCGCGTTATCACGGAGGGGAAAGGGGGCGCGCGTGGATCGAAAGACCGAGTCGGGGGTGGGAGGGAGAGGACCGGGGGGGGGGGGGAAGGGGCCCCCCCCGGCCCCCCCCCCCCCCCAGACCGCTGTGTAGGCGAAGCGACAACTAGGAACATCGGCGGGAAGCGCAGCCAGTCGGAGATCTTGCCTGCGTGACGTCATCGCCCTGGCTGGCTATAGGCTGAGAGCCCACTTTTTGGCGAGAAGCGGCGGCGGCGGCGGCTTTGCCCGTTTCATTCAGCGCTTTCCGCAGCCCGTGGTCGGGGGCGTCCTTGCCGTCTTCCTTTCCCTCGCCCTCCTTCCCGTTCCGCAGACACCCAAGGGAGCAGGTGAGCTAAAGAAATCCCTCTTTCTTCTTTTTCTTTCTTTCTTTCCTTCCTTTCTCACGAAGGAAGCCCCGTGCAGCGGGGGCTTCCTCCGAAGGCGCCGACGGCGGGGGGGTGGGGGGTGGGGGCTTATATAGCTGCCATGCAGGAGGGGGCGGGTGTGCCGGGGAAAGGGAATTGGGGGAGAAAACCGCCCACAAGCTGCCCAATGTCGAAACTTTCTCAACCTCCAGAACTTGAGGTTCTGGAAATGGTCAGGTAATCCGAGCTAGCTAGCGAGCTGCTGAGTAATTGGGGTGGGTTGGGGGGGTGTATGTGGTGGTGGTGGTGGTGGGGAGATGGCTGGTGCGGTGTATATAAATGTGAATCTCCGTGACAGTCAGGAATCGTGACCCACGAAATTGCAGGGGCTCTTCCTTCCTTCCTTCCTTCCTTCCTTCCTTCCTTCCTTCCTTTCCTTCCTTTCCTTCCTTCCTTCCTCTCTCTCTTTCTCGGGTGTGGAAGGACAGCCGGGATGAATACAATGCAGCCCTGCAGTTTCTCACCTTTGAAAAAAAAAAATCTCGCCTATCGCAGATGGTGCTTTTTTGGGGGGTGGGAATCATACTGTGGCTGAAAGGATTAAAAATGGTAATGAAAGCCGGGTGGTTTTTTTGTGTGTGTGTGGGGGGGAGGGGGGTTTGCTGTTGGTTTGTTTAAGGCATGGAACATTATTTGCTTATTTATTTATTTATTATTTTTCAATCTTCCTTTTCTCCAGCAAAGAAAAATGAGGGAGGTGTGAAGGGCTGGGCAAGGCATTCCCTCCCTTAGCGTAAGGTGGCGTGGATCATCTCGTTGGAGAAATCTGCAGCGGGATCTTTTAGGGGGGAAAGGAAAGCAAGCAAAAAAAAAAAAAAACCCACAAAAAAACCCCCCAACAACGACCCGGAGACCCTCCTCGATGAGTGCGGCGGAGCTGTCCAAAGAGTCCGGCTTCTCCCTGCCCCCCTGCCTTTTGAATAGGACATCTGGCTCTTCCAACGCCAGTGGCACCTGCATCACGCAAATGGGGCAGTTCTTCCAGTCCTTTTCGTCCACTTTTGTCTTGATTGTCTTGGTCGCCCTCATCTGCTGCCTGATTCTTCTCTCCCTGATCACTTTCCACATCCACAAGAGGAAGATGAAGAAGCGGAAAATGCAGAAGGCTCAAGAAGAATACGAACGGGACCACTGCAGCACCAGCACCCAGGCGGGGGATTCGTATGAAATACCCCAAGGAAAAGAATCACCCAGTCCAGGGAAAATCACCCAGGATTCTAGTATCCCTTCTCCTTCTGCTCCGGAAGCCCAAAATCCCCATCCGGAAAGATTGGATTTGGAAACAGATACTCCTGGGCTCTTGCAAACAGTGGTATTGTCTTGATTTTGTTGACTTCTGTTTGTGGGGACCTCACCAAAAGACTTTGTTTTTGTTTTTTGGTGTTTGTATATATTTGAGTGGCTATTATTATAACCTTGAAGATAATGATGATTATTGATAATATATATGAAAGAACTAACCGACCCATCAGTATTCAAACGCATGTCAAATTAAATTGTGTTCTTCAATTACTTTTTTTTTTTTTTTTTTGGTTCTTGCAAACAGAAGGATGGGTTTTTTCTTTTTCAAGTGGAGAAGACGAGGAAAAACTGCCCAGTGCTACCAAATATAAAACAATATTCCTTGAAACCAATGGTCCAGGCTGTACTGTTGGGATGTACATACAGAAATGTTTCCGATTATATATTACAGCAAATTTACATTTCGTTCTTTTGGGATGGGTGGGTTAAACAAACATATCATGGTATTGAAAGGACTGGGTTTAAATCTACTGACAATAATGAAAAGCTTGAGGGAGAGTTTGGCAAGTTTTATGCAAAGGAAGATCTGTTTCTAATGGTGCATTTGAAACCGTGTCCTGGGACTTGACAATAGGGGGGACTTAATGGTTAGTCCAATTTGACACAATCAAAAATGCATTAATCTTTTTGTGAAATCTGTAATTGTTCTCTCTTCCTCCTCTGCTTTTCCAACTCTTCCACTCTCAATTTTAGAGATTAGCTTTTGTTTCCCTTTTGTAGGATCATTATCTAAGTTTAGAAACGATCTCCACCTTCAACGATCTCCACAATCCTCTTTTTTTGGGGGGGGAAATGACTTTTTTTCCTCTTTCTCTGCAGTATTACATACCCTATGTCTTGCAAACTGCGAATGCAGAACAATTGAGCTATGCTTGTGTATCTATATTGATAAGAGAGAATGGAGTTATTACTTCGTAGGAATGTTTTGGGATGTATCTGTCTCTCTTTAAGGCTTTGGGGTTTTTTTTTAAGTGTATCAGCATTTTTCTTACATTAAATCTAGATCAAGATACCTTTTCAATGACTAACACCAAGGTGATGTACAGTAATTTATTTTACCATCCGATGTTGGCACTCTGGAACACCCACCTGATACATCTTGTGAACTGTCCTCTGCAATACATTCTGGTTCAACCAGACTTACATTTTGCCCTATCGAAATCCAACTTCAGCATCGATGTAGTATTGAGCTGTCTTCTACTGTCCTGATTAGACAATATATTTGTTTTTTTCCTAACCTTTAAATGAACACAATGCAATGGAAGCATACCTCTGTTCCCCTCCCCACGGATCTCTCTCGTGAATCTGGACTATAGAGGTTTGGTGTTAAGGTACCATCTATTAAAAACAGGAAAGCGTTTTAAAAAAGACTTCTGTGTTTTTAAACCCAACCCTAATCCCCTCAAGAAATAATCCTTCCTTGCTTGTGGAAACTGAATGAGTAGTTCATTGTGCTGTATGTTTGTTAATATTAATAACAAGGAGAACAATTCTGCTTCCATGAAACCCTTTGAAGTGCCATTAATTTTAGTTGAAGAGACTTAACCTTAGGGCACAATCTTCCATTTATAGATGTGGAACTAAGATTTTGCATTGAAAGATGCAAAGGAAACATTCACAGGACTACGCTGTAACTATCTAATCCTAATATTCATAACTGTACTTTGGTTCTCAACCAACCATAGAGCTCACATGGATGACATTGGATCACTCTTTCTCTCCCAGACCAGACTGCTTTGCAGGGTTGTTGTAAGGATAACTTTAGGAGAGATCTGCCAAGATGAGCCTTGAGCTCCTAGAAAAAAAGACAGAACATAAATGCAATAAATAACAATATTTAAATGGGTTTAACTTTACATAACTGTACTTAAGCTGGGTGGTTTTTTTTTTAAATGAACCTTTTCTTTTAATTAAAAAGTTACTTCAAAAATAAATTTTACTTGATTAAATATTTATTTATCTGATTACCATAGCTACCCATTGTGTATTTAATACATAAGTTATTGTATGTTCAGTAGGTCCATAAGTTGGTGAACTAACACTCCTAAAATTTCTTCTGTACGACATCCAGCTAAATACTAGGTGCATCGTAATTAATATCAAATATACTGCAAAACAATAGAAGAGCTGTTTCACAGACAAACATTCAGAAATAAAAACTGATACGATACAATGTTCTATCTTTAATATTGTTCTGCCTGCTCTGTCTTTCCCCTGTGGTGATCGAAACTGATTTTTTAAAAGCAAGATTATGTACATTTCGATAATTCAATTGTAATACTTTAGAAGATCGTTGGTGGGTAGAATTCCTAAGAGAATAATAGCACAAATCTAAACATACAATATTTGCAATGCCATTATGGCATCAAAATGCAAGGAATTTAGTATCTATCACTTATTTTTCTTTGCTTCTTGGGTTTTTCCTTTCACTCTTGACCAATTAGACTGAAAAATTGCTGCTGAGTGAAATGTCTTTCTAGTGCTTAGAATCATAAAACTAGAAGGAGCCATTCAGATAACTGAGCTCAACTCCTGCAGAAATCCCAATTAACTGTGCTTGACAGGTGTTTATCTTGAATATATCCAATGAAAGGAAGCCCAGCACCTCTTTCTGAAATTGGTTCTAGTGTCAAACTGTACTGGTCAAAGGTTTTTAATGGAAATCTGCCTTTCTGTAATTCAAGCTCACTGTAGGAAAGGATCATGGACATCCTTGGTGTGACTCTTTTTTAGGTATTACAAGACTATTAGAGTTGTTGGTTATCTTTTCTCAAAGCTAAACTTCGCCAGTTCCTTTCTCTCCTTGTTCTTTATTGTTCTTGCTGTTACCATTCTCTGCACCTATTCCTGTATGTCACAGGTCTTTTGTAGTAGCTTAAAGTATCCATAAAATTCAAGGCTGTTGAAGGATATGGTTCTTTTTATGCAACTTATCTATCCTCAGTGAAAATAGTTCAGAAGCTTAGGATGGTACATCTTCTTTCTGACATTTTTATTTATTCATCCCTTTTTAGTTCTTTCTTTGTTGTTCCTTTTAACTCTTTAAAAGGCAGAAGTAAAATGCTGTAGAAATAAGTTTACCATCTCAGCAAAGATAGGCCACAGTCCTGCTGAAATCGGTATCTATGACTGGCTTGTCCTATAATGATCTCAGTAAGATTTTAGTTTAGTTCAACATATTTGGACAAAGGTTGTTTTTCATTCCAGGCCCATATATGATGTGCTTCCATTTAAATTAGTCACAGTATATGCTATACATAGAAATGTAGATTCTGTGGCAAGGAGTAAATTTTAGCATCTTTCTCCAACGTCTAGTTTTAATTTTTAGTTAAAAAATTAACTAATTTTTTTTTAGTTAATGGCGGTGTTTGAAAGATGGACCATTTGGTAATGAGACCCCTCATTGGCAGTTGAAAATGGCAGAGGGGACCAGGTGTCAAAAATCTGAAGACTAAGTTCTATTACTTTAACAAGAGTTAGGCTTTTAGCACTGAAACTTATTGAGTTCTCTATTGATTTATTGATGAATTACAAGTTTTGAGCAAAATCATTTGGCACAATCTACCCAAAATTAAGCCTATTGTGCCACAAGGCCGCTGATATAAGTTCAAGTATTTTAAGCTCTAAAACTACATGCTGCACCTGAGGGAAAAGCCAATTAAACTCAAAGGGACTAACTGCTGAGTAGATTGTACCTTAACCAAATATTAAAAAGATTTATTTAATTTCCTTTGATTGGAAGCAATGAGAGCGATAGCAGCTTAACTGGATTGAACTTGTTATGAGCAAATTCTCACTCATGTTGCCAAAAGGTATGAGGTTGCAGTTCATGCTAATGTAATGAAGAATAAGGATTCTTCTCCAATGTCAAAAAATTGATCTTTTTCTTTTGCGGTGCGTTTTATAGATCCACTGACAGTTATGAAGAAGTATAAATGGAACGTGTCAAGAAATTTGAAAGGCCTTTAAATTTTGAATGCAAATAATAATAGCATCAATCCATTTGCAAAGCTGTCTGTTTTTACTTAGCAATAGTTTTTTTTTAAAGAAACGCGTGCATAAAAACACATAGTTTGAAATTAACTTATTTTTCAAAGCTGAGATATATTTTATTTATACTTCAACATGAGCAGCACACAAACTATTGTTATTAGTAAAGTGTTGTCAAAGTTAATGAGGTTTTAAATTTAAAATTAATTTAACAAACTTTCAAATCCTGGCTGATTTACATAAACAACCCAGGCAAAAGCAAGGTGAAATAACACCCAAAATGTGTAGGATTTCTTTTGGTTTCTTGCAGAATGGCTCTCCCAAAGGGATTTGAGACAGCTATTTTGTTAAATCTCTGTTTCAAGTTTTACAAATACAGTTGCTCTTCTTGATTTATCATTTGTATTAGTGAGATTGATGATTCTTTTTATCTGAATCAGAAGTTAGGGGGAGATATCCTTATTATTTTAGGAATAAGGAATACATAGGAATTTTCAATGCTGGATGTGTTAATTCATGAGGATGCCCTCTTGTTTTTAATTAGGTTTACTGTTCATAAATCTATAGAGGACTATAATATATATTTGCCATTGTAGCACATTTACTCAGGAGCACATGCCACTGAGCTATCTTTTCAGTATTCCTAGAGAGAATTGGGCTGTACTGCTATGAAACAAACACTCATTTTGAAGAAGCTAAGTTTTCAATGAACTGGTGTAAATTAATGATGTTTAGCTCTGAGAATTGCCCTTAGAGAGAAGGTTGAATAGCACATTCAAAATGTGTGTGTCTCGGTTAAATTAAACTGTATTGCACAGGGACTGTTGTTTTGTTTGGAGATTTTAGGGTGCTTACCTCAGAAAAGCCAAGCCAAACCCTTAGAAGTGTGACCAGATTTTACACAGTCCCGTTGATGTGTAAGATACACGATGTCAGTGACTGGGTTCACATTTATTTAATAATCATTTGTTTGGTTTATCATAGAATTGGAACTGACTGTATAGGTCATTAAATCCAACCTCTTGCTCAGTTTAAACCATGCTGTAAGATCATTGTTTAATATCCTTTGAGGAGAACCTACTATTTGCCTAGGTAACGTGTCAACTCACAAACTGCTTGAAAATTCAGTGTGTGTTGTGACATCAGAATGACAGAGTTGAAAAGGACCTTGGAGGTCTTCTAATCCAACCCACTGCTTAAAGCTCAAAATTACATGGTTTCCATTAAGTTACATTTTGTCATTCATCCCTCTGTCCGGGAAGCTACTTTTAATATTAGAATCCCCCCCCCAATGGTTAGCTTATTGTGCTTAATGTTACTCAAGAAATTATAGTTAAACATGGCTAAGCATGATATCTAAATCCAGTTAATAATGACCATGTCTTGGAAATACAGAAAAATAATGTGTTGATGAATGGAAAACATGGTTGTATATCCACACATGTAGTCAAAGCCTAATTTGATGAAAGAAAAGAAACAGAAGTATTTCCAGCTGCCTTTACTGCTGTTTTTAGAAACTACAGAGAAAAGGTATGTTTTGATTAACTTAGAAGGAATAGAGCTGCTGGGATTGATTGTGGCTATTGCTGACTTTTCCTCAGTGATTTCAAAACTATATATTGCTTAAAAACAATTCCTCCCTTCAAGAGTAAAAAAATTCCTTGCCTTTATGATTAATTCACCATAAAATTTACTGATTAGCAAAAAGGGTGAAGTTGCAAGGAGAAAAATGAACCAAATATATTTCCATCTTACATTCAGACTTCTTAGTCACTTTTCCTTCTCTATTTAATGTTTGCAAAGCAACAAGCAAAACTGGAACCAGCAAAGTGTCCAATTAGTGGTTATGTATTTTGGTGCACCAGCTGCTTGGCAACTTTTTTTTTTTTTGCAATGCCAGAATGGGGAAAAAAATCTAGGTGGTTTATCAGAATCTTGGCAGATCTTGATAGATGGCTTAGTGAGCTGCACAAAGCTGCACACAGCTTGTATAGAGTGACCAAAAAACCCCCAGCAACCCCGTGGTGGATCCCCACTATATGAGAAGCAGTAAAAGTAATTTGTCCTCTGAGAGAAAGTTACCTGTTCACTGCCTATAATATTATCTAATTGCAAATATACCCTTCTTTATTTTTATTTTGAATGTTGAATAAATCCTGGAGCATCTGTCACAAGAAAAGTAATAGTTTTTAGCATTCAATGACATGGTGAGACATGTGGAGACATGTCTCTGCAGTTTGAAATAGTTGGGTTCACTGAACAGAGGCTATCCCAGAGTATCCCCCACCCCCCATTGCAGGGACCATGTGCTTAGCTTTAAATCCAATGAATGATATTTCATTTGTAGTCTGGTGTACAATTCATCTTCCCATTTTAGGACTTTATAACCAGTAATTGACTCTCAACCTATAAGAATTCTGTATCTAGCATCGTCACGACTTAATATGTGTGAACAATGTCATTGTTTATAAGGTATGAAAAAAAGATATACACATTCTGAATGTGAAGTACACATTCAGGAAGGCTTGTAGTATATATGTGCTATTAACTGCCTGTTTCTACTTCCACAGTTTTAACAAGATAATTTTTTCAGAATTATCTTTTGGGATCTAAAGCTTAATACATTTACAATGGCAATTAGCTGGAGATTTCTCAGTTATGAGAAACAGGATTAGAATTTGCCAAGATCTGAGATGTAAAGGATATGTGGTCTTGAGAACTGGCATCCCTTCCCATTTAAAAAAAAGAAAAGAAAGATATATACCAATTAACTTTGGCTATTACTACATGAATTTAGGCTTCAAGGCTTAGACTGACCCTTAAAGACTTAGATTTTTGTTTTCATGACAATTCATATTATGGATATTAATTTTAATTTGTTTATATGGGGATAATGCTGTTTATCAAGTATTATCAAGGCAACTATCAGAATCTGTAGTTAACGTAGCTACTGCATTTTTTGTTATTTTTCCCCTTCTCCATAGAAAGCTCCATAGTAGCTAATACAGATTCTCTGCTTTTATCTACACATCGTCCTAGAAATGTTAGACAAGGGCAAGATTCTTGACTAGGCAAGGTTAAAATGAAATGGATGTTTTGTTTGGCCACAACATGATATGTGAACACAGCAATAATATTTTGTTAATCTGGATTTAGGAATAAACTCGTTGAATGAAGGCAAAATGACTTTGAGTTCCCTGAGATAAGCCTAGTTGTTTAACTACTTTATCACACTGGCTTTCATTATGATAGGACTGGAGGACTAAACTATATCTCTCTTAAATAGCATGCTATCTTTTTTTCTGCTTTTTCAATAGGAATTTCCCATAAGGTTTAACACAAAACACCAAATTGATATGCTTTAATCTCACTATGGTTTCCTGCAGGATATTAGAAACTGCATGAATGAATAAGTATTGTATCTCCTGTGCCTCATTTCCCATTTTTCTTCCACAACAGAGTTTTGATATTTCATTATGTTGTTTTTGGAAGAAAGTGCCTATTTTTAATTTTTATTCACACTCCCCCCCCAACTTTCATTCTCTTGAAATTCATTTTATTTAGCTTAAAGGGAATGATTTCACTAATGCAGTTTTCACTGTATTGTAATCCATCAAAATACTGATAGCGCCAGTATGGCAGATATTCTGTTGAAAGTCATATCTGTTAAGAAAATTTTGATAATGTTTGGGTTCAGATAAGACTATGGGTAAAATTATATTATGTTAATTTCAGGGAGATTTCTATGAACTGAAATGAGAAATCTTGTCATCTTGGCTCCCTAAACTAAAAAAAGGTTTGCTTTAAAAAAAAAAAGTATATTTTTTCCTCATGAGAATCTGAACTAATACCACAATACCAGTTATACGGAGAAAAAAAATTAATGAAAAGAATGGATTAATGAAAAGAATTAAGGTTTGCCCCAGTTATAGAAATGAAGCAAACCAAAATGTAACTCCAGTATAATAAATAGGAAAACAAAGGTGCAACAGATTGGAAAATAATTTTTATGCTTTCTCTCTCTTTCCATAATATTCAATTGCTGTTATTTATTTTCTTTTTAGATTAACCACCACTGAAGCCTTTCGTGTGAGTTACAATAAACCCAAATGTAGCACTTTAGAATTAGTAGAATCTATTTAGTTTGTACTTGAAATCTTCAGCTTCAGATTGGGATAGTGTTTAAAAGGGACAAAGTTAGAACCAGGAGACGATGTGATCTAGTCATGCCTTAGGCACAAAGCCAACTGGATGATTCCTTCTTTTTCACCCCTAGGAAGAACAAGGCAACCACTTCAAAAATGTTGACAAGAAAACTGTAGGGACCTGTGCAGGCAGTCAGCGAAGGGGGACTCCAAAGCATAAATTGCACTGGAGTCCAACGAGTTGGGTTAGTGCTTGGGTATATACCGTACTATATTATATCAGAGTTTAACTTAGGGGTGTAAAACTCAAGTGCTTAGATCTGGCCCGCAGGGTCACCCTGGAAACAGCGATGGACTGGCCCGTGGTGCCAGAAGGACTGCATGTGGCCCTCCTGAGCTCCCTTTTCACTGGCAGAGGGTTGCAGAAGGCCATTGCAGCTGAAAACAAAGCTTGGGGGCCTGTTTTCACTGGCAGAGCACTCAGACCCCACAGGCGCCCCCAACACAAATGACGCCTACCCTGGCCACACACACACACACACACACACACCGAGGTCAAACATAACCCTGACGCGGCCCTCAATGAAATCGAGTTTGGCACCCCTGATTTAACTGAATTCAGAATTATTCAACAATGAGCATCTGTTGTTGGCTATTTCTAGCCTGTCTTAATTTTGGCAGAATAATTACAGATCAGCAACACTACAAATAAAATATACTGATGTAGAGAGTAAGGTTGGTAATTCGGAGGCCCTGTTTCTTTATATATTCTATCGTAATATTGGTTTAAAATGAAAACACAAATCTATTTAAGATGACACATCAGGACAATGAAGCAAACATCACTTTAAAAAAAACACACAACTAAAGCCACTAAGACTAAAATGGTAATTAAATTATAATGTCTTTTACCACTACATTGCAAACAAGTTGTATTTGCAGATGTATTTATTTTATTGGTCAAATGTTTAAACCTGCATATCTCCCTCACAGGGAGTGTGTGTACAGATAAAATCCTATTCTTTGGCTTTTTTTTGCCAAATAGCAAAATGGCTGGCGTGTTCCTATTTATCTCACTTTTGCATATGGGTAGTTAAAGTTTAGGATGCTACACTTTTGTGGAAATCCATTGTGTTCCAACAACAGAGGACCCAGGAATTTCTATTATGCCTTACTGGGATTTCTAAATTCAGATTCTAATCTTAGAAATGCATGTGTGGGCAACAAAAGTTTACTTCCTAAATATATTCCTACATTGTTAATAATGCAATACCAGGAGGAAAGTTTTCCATTTTCTTATTTTTGAAATATAAGTGTACAGTATTCTGTAGATTTAGAAATTATTCATGAAACATGTACACCAAAGTTGGTAGAAATTTTATACCGGTAGCCCATCTTAAATGTATACGTTGAGAAGTTTTGGAAATTTGCAGATTTTCACACCGCCAAATCCTATGCATATTTGCTCAACAATAAGTTTTCTTATAGCTTCTCTAAACCTGATGCTCTCAAGATGGATTTAATTGAACAAATCCTTAGGGTATCAAAATGGCCAAGGAACTGCAGGTTCAAAGTGAAAGTACTAATGCAATTTTTGCTCTTCTTTGCATTACTAACAATGTTATGTTATTTTTTATTTTACTTTGTATACATTAGATTGGGATAACTCCCTTTTCATACATATTTTCACATTCAAATTTAGTTTTAATTCCCCTTGCAATGAACACCTTGTAACAATCAAGTCAATTGTTTTATAGCTGATATGGAATTCTGTCACTGTGCCTGACCTATTTTGTAAAATACTGGAAGTTGACAAGCGGGAGATCACAGCAGTAGATAATAAACAGCAACTAATTCTTCTGCTAATTTTAGAATGAGCACATTAATTTTGATATGTAAAGTTCAGAATTAAGAATGATGGTTAAAAAATGCACAGCATTTTCATGCATGTGAACCAGTTTAATGCCAGGCTGCTAAATTTAGTTACAAGTCAGCCTTTGACTGATTTTTATATAGGTGTTGCAGCTTGTGATGTATTAAACATTGGTTCTAAAATATATACTGTATTGATATAAATGTACTATTCTTAATAACATGTATTTCATTTAGTTAACCTATTGAACAGCTGCACTATAATCTTAACATTTTTTTTCTCTGAAGCTTGCTTTCTTAAAGCCATTACTCATCTTTCTTTTGTAACTTTGTGTATGTGGGAGGGAAAGGAAATATGTGTGTGTGAGTGTGAGGGGGGAGAGAGGGAGGGAGGGAGGGAGAGAGAGAGAGAGAGAGAGAGAGAGAGATTAGAAAATGAAAAGTCAGTAAAATTGATCGTCTATAAAGGGGAATAGAGTGGCGACAACAGTTCCTTAATGGCTTGATGCAGGGGTGGTTCTACTTACCTTTACTACGGGTTCGCAATGGGAGCACATGCACGTGTGCGCTTCTGCGCATGCGCAGATCCTACCTTATGACTCCGGGCAGGTGGGCGGAGCCTCCTGCAGCTTTTACTACCGGTTCTCAAGAACCGGACAGAACTGGGAGCAACCCATCACTGGCTTGAGGCCTGAGAAGGCTTTTGTGTGGCTTTTGTGAGAAGGACAAAAAGTACTTTTATATATCAACTTATTTGCAGGCCCTAATGTTTACTTAGTGTGTCCAGGTGTATTCACATGTCTGGTGGATCTGAATCTACCAGCTACAAAAAGACAACTCACTATATTCTGGTAAAGGGTCATACCATGTTGGTAAGATGCTGGTAAGATAGGAAGATGCAAAGATGCAAAAGATTGTAGATTTAAGGAAAAACCAGTGCTTTTTTCCTGCCCCTTTTCTACTTACCTTTTCATGTTTAGTTGGTGTAGCTGGCTCACAGCAAGGAGTAGGGCAACCTAACAAAAGCAGAGGCCTGGTGCCTTCACCGTGAAATTGAAGGAATTCTCACTGAGGATTAAGCATCCTATGTTTTTATTGGTTATTATGTTCATGTCTCTTGACTTTGACTTGGCAACATTGGACTGAATGTTTAAAATATCCTGTTGCCTGGATCGCTTTTTATGATTATGTGTCATGATGGTATAACTACAGGTTCACATAAACAGCTTGATTTATATGGTTCTTGCTAATACAGCCAATTGAACTAAATTGGGGAAATAAGCATTTCTAGACTTTTAAGCATTGGCCAGGATTTATTTTTATTTTTTGCTTATTTAGAGTATCTGTAGCCTGTCCACGATCCAAGTCCTCTAAAATAAGAGATTGTATCTTGTGACAAACCACAATCCCTAAATCCAAATAAAATAATACAACCAAATAAAATAATAAACTACAGTAGTGGCCAAAATTGTGGAAACCTTTTGGGAAAAATTTATTTTTGAGGTTTGATGGCTAATAATACCACTTTTTTGGGGGGAGTTTTAAGATAATCATATTCCACTGCTGGAGTGACTGGGAATAGCCCAGAACTTAACTCAATTGAAAATCTATGGAGCCAACTAAAGAAACTTGTTAGTCAGAAGCAACCCAGCAATAAAACCCAGTTAATAGATGCAATCATTCAATCTTGGTTTCACATTATAACAGCTGCAGAAGTGAAAGACTTGGTTCACTCCATGGGAAGACGTTGTAAGGTCATAATTCATGCTAAATGTTACCCAGCTAAGTATTAACTGTGTGATTATTTTTGTTTATCTCATTTTTTCTATGGTGATAATTTTTGTATATCTCGTTTTTTCTACCTGTTTCACTTTTCTTCTTTATACTGTAACTGCTATTCTAATAGCAAATCCTTCATAAAAGTTATTGCATTACATTCTTGATTAAATTATCTTTCCATTGATATATAATTTTATGGTACTTCTCCAAAAGAAAAGTGGTGTTATTAGCTAGTTTTAGAAAATACACTTTTCCCAAAAGGTTTCCACAATTTTGGCCACTACTGTAATTTAAAATATGTATGATAAACAACCTTGACAAAGGACACTTAAGGGACAAAAGACACAGACAAAGTAAGTATGCTAATTTTCAAATGTAACAATGATTAAAGACCTAAGAGTGGCACCAAAGACAGGTAATGTTGGTGCTGCTTTGGCTTCCATTGGAGGGAAGTCCAAGCCCTGGTAACACAGATTCCCTTTGATATTCCAATATATTATGCCTGTTTCATCAATGAATGCCATCAAGTTCTTAATGTTGAGACAAGTGCATATTCAAAGAATATGTGATCAGGAAATTCAGAAAATAAGGGACAGAACAGTGCAAAAACCATTACCAAGGCAAAAAGAGTGGAAACTATAATCCATTGGAAGCAAGATAATATTTGGAAATGGCTCAGGCAAATTACCTCCCTGATTCATCGAGTATAAGTAGGAGAGGAGTAAAGCACACCAGACTTGCAGGATTCTATTATTATAGCCTATTTCAATGAAATTTATTTCTAATCTTCCTATGAAGTTGGTTTTCTGATGTGGGGATGGCAGGATTTTAAGGACTTTTAGTCAGGGTTCCAAGTAATAGACCCATAGCAAGCAAAACTCCAAGGCAGGTAGATTCCTCAAGGAATAGCTTTATTGGATATATCATATTGGCACAGATCTAGTAAAAACCGACTCTGAAGGTTTCTGCAGTTTTCACCTAATTAAAAAGTAAAAGTTTTCCCTCAGACCCCAAACAATCAGTCACATGGTCCAATCAAGGCTCTGTCTGGTTGCCTGGTGACATCACTCCTCCTTCCTCTGGCCAGGTGTGAGAACGTCCTTGGCTCCCAAAAGAAAGTATTTTATTTTGGCAACAAAACTACAACTATCTCTAGTCCCCACCCCCACCCCTCCCTATTTCTCAGCTCCAGTATAGCAACACTGAAGCTACAAGATGGCTTTGGTCAGGTCAGCTTCAGGAGTGACACTTTTGTTATTCAAATTATTGGTAAACAACCAATGAAATCCATTTAGATTGATGTTGCATAGTTTCTGGAAGGTGTTATGCACAACAGCCTTATTGCCATGTACTAGTTGCAATTTCCAGGTTCTTCAAGGGCATACATATTTAGAGGCTTTACCAAAGAGATTACTGAGAGTAGGCACTCTCTATCCATACATAGTTGGAATTGCTAGACCAGACAAAGCAGACTGATGCACTCTTAGCCACCAATGCTACTAAATCTCAAATGACAGAGAGGAATCCAGAAATATCCCCAAACACCATGTCTCCTTACTTCAAAGGAAAGTGCTATCCAGGATTGAAGACTTATCAGGTCCCACTTCCATAAGCTGCCAGTCCCACCTTGCCTTTGTCTTGAGCATGATTCAGCTTCGGTTTATCATCCTTACCAGGGGTGGTATTCACTTACCTTCGCTATCAGTTCGCAAATATGAGCACACTCGCACTAGCTTCGCTCGCACGTGCCACCTCTGCGCATGCACAGAGCCTTCCCGCATGCACAGAGCATCAAAAATGGGACGTGATGATGTCCGGGTGGGTGGGCGGAGCCTCCTGCAGCCACTGCTACCGGTTCACCCAAACTGGATAGAACCAGCTGAATACCACCACTAGCATTCAGCTGGTATTCAGCTGTGTATTCAGCTGGTATTCCACTGGTATTCAGCTGTGGTATCCACCACCATATCCTATTACAATTTCCAGACCCTGGTCCAATACCTTCATTGCCTCTCTTGATTTTGGGGAACGTGTGTCATCGACAGCCCAACAGATCAATAGTTGAATCAGATAACACACAGTAACCAGAAAAGAGATTAAGGCAGAGGTGAGACAAGAAGTTGTCTCAGAGCAAAAGACCTTTCTCCCTTCATAACCTGGCCATAGAATACATTGGAGGATTTGTCAGTTGCTCTTACAACAATTCAGTGGACCTGTGCTTTTCCAGTGGTATTTATTCTAGAGACGGTTCCTAGAAAGATTCAGCATAGTTCATTATTTCAGTGCCTTAGCATTTAACTTTTACTAGATGAACTAGAAGCATCTGGAAAAATAGATGTTACTTTAGATTACATATTACAGATGTTGAAGAATTTTGTTCAGGTCTCATTCTTAAACCAATTAAGATAATTCATGTTCATCAACAAATACAAAGATTGGAACACAGTTACCAGTGGTGGACTTCAAAAATTTTTACTACCACTCCAGCGGAAGGATACTATAAAATCTCCATTCCGTCCCCAATCCAGGGAAAGGTTAAGGCAAAATCCCTAGTTCCTGGGACTTGGGAGGCAGAGAATAGATGGGAGTGAGGTCAGTCAGAATTTTTACTACCAGTTCTCCGAATTACTCAAATTTTCTGCTACTGGTTCTCTAGAACTGGTCAGAACCTGCTGAAACCCACCTCTGACAGTTCCCCTTTGATCCCAAACATTTCTGGTTTTGCAATAACTTTCTTACTCACAGAATATAAGATTGGATTTATAAAAAATTCAATTTTGGGGGGCCTCTTTTGAGATTACAGAACAGGGACACCAATTAATGGAACAGGTTTATGACTGACTCCATGAAAAACCGAAAATGACTAGATAAAACTGATATATAATTCTAGTTGGTAGTGAGTTTTCATATGCCTGTAAAGAGAGGGGGAGATAAATAATCTTGGACATGAGAAAAAATTGAATTCCACAGAGGAAGTACTTTTATCAGACTAATTACAACATTTCAAGTGGCCTAGAATATATCATAACACCCACATGCCAGATGTATACCATCCAAGAATGTTTTTATTTATATCTATATATTAATATATCTGCATCTATGTCTTTTGAATAGAAAGAGTTGGATTCAAGATGCTGATTTAACTTCCTTGTTCTGTGTTCTAATAGCAATAACACTTACGATTATATACCACCTTCACAGTACGCTCTGGGTTTACAATATCAGCATATTGCCCCCAACAATCTGAGTCCTCATTTTACCGACCTCAGAAAGATGGAAGACTGAGTCAATCTTGAATTCATCAGAGTGGAACTCCTGGCTGAGGGTAGAGTTACCCTTTAGTACTGCATTCTAACCACTGCACCACCACAACTCCTAATAAGTTAGATGATGAATAGACCAGCAAAACATTCAGTGGTAAGAGAGTAATATTATCCTTCTACCTTCTTTTACCTAAATAACCAGGGTTAAATTATTACATTTTGAACACATTATTTAAAGACTCTCTTTAGAAGTCTTTAATGCTGGAAAAGATGAAAGGAAAAATAAGCAGAGGACAACCTTTACTAGGATGGATGAACTTAATTACAATGGTTATGGTGCACCATTGGAAGTCCTGAAAGGTTCAATTGGGGACAAATCATCCTTGACAAGGTCTATCCATGTGGTCCCTGAGTATCAGCACTGACTTGATGGCACTTCATCAATAAAAAAGCCCACTCCTTCTTGAATTAAAATTCCATGAACGTTATCTCCAATAATCCAAAGAACTACTATATTTTAATTCTGAATCACTTTATAAACCGTACTATATTTTCTAATATTGAGTTTTCTATATTAAAGCAAGGACTATAATCCCTGCTGCCATATCCTAGTTCTTAATTATTCAAATGAAAAGAAAAATGAGACCTGGCAAAGAATCAATATATCATTGCAGTTCTGGGCAATCTGATCTTTATGAATAGTTATTTAGTTTAGTACTTAAGATTTAACTGCAGGATCATCAGTAATTTAACAGGAAAAAAAATCTGCATTGAAAATTGTTCAAATAAGGTAGCATTAGGTCAGGGGTGTCAAGATGAAGGCCCACGGGCCAGATCTGGCCTGCAATGTGGTTAGATCTGGCTCACCGGGCCACCCTGGAAACAACAAAGAACCAGCTGCCGCTAGGCAAGCTGAGCACTAATCTACAACTTGGTGGTGGCCTTCCAAATCAGAATGCAGTCAGCTGTAGATCCACAGGGCCACCATGGAACTAGCAAGGAGCTACCCCTGCCCCGCCCCCTGGGCATGCACTGGAGACAATGGATCCCCCAGCCCCGCCCGGGCTACCACAAGTGCCCCTGATGTGAGTGACATCGAGCTGGCCACGCCCACCACACCCACGTCCATCCAGTTTGGCTGCGACTACCCGACCACGCCTACCCAGCCTCCCGAGGTTAACCACAACTCTGAAGCAGCCCTCAATGAAATCGAATTTGGAACCCCTGCATTAGGTGATAGAATTGAAAAACAGCACGATAAAGATGAAAATAGCAAGACACAAATAAATAAAATACTTGTTGACCTTCTATGGCTGCGGTGCGTCTAATGTATATTAGCACAAAGTCTTTGTGGGCAAATTTTTACCAATACGATAAACCAAAAGTTGCAGCTCACTAAAAAACTAAAAACGTAAGAAGCCTTCAGCACCCTGGAGAAGAACCAATTTTCCATCTCAACATTGCCTATAACAGATTAAAGCTGAGGACTTCTTTGAATTTCACTATGTTATGTATTGTATGTGCACTTGCAATTTTCCACTAGTGACCCCAGTCAATTTAGTCAATCTTTTCTTTTCAATTAAATTAGCCTCTACCTTGAATAATGACCAGAGACCTGCTGCTTTCAATTCTATAGTATCAGTTTTGCATTTGTCTTTTATCACACTTGATGTTTGCTATGTCTGGAAAGATTCTTCAGATAATGGATGCTTATTTGTATTTTGAACATATGCCTGTTGTATTGATATTTTTCTTGCCACTGAGCCTGCAATATTAAAATAAATATTCTGAATATAATTTATATAGATTACCAGAATTGATTTCCCTTCTATATGTAATGTTTAAATGTGTAACAAGGTTTCTCGTAGTTATTTCAGTTCATAAGTTCAGTTTGTTCTATTTTCATACTAGTTCATTTCTTTTCCACTGGAAATTGTGTGTATCTTTGCGTATGTTTCATTCTCAACATTAATGCATCTTGACCGCCTTTAAAACAGACTCCAAATCCCACATATTTATTTGCTACAGTAGATTAAATCCTATTTTTTGTACAGGGGTTTATCGTTGTTCTTTCTTCCTTCCCCCTTCTCCCTCCACCCAAACAATAATCCATGTAAGTTGGGCTATCATGAGTGACTGGCCCAAAGTCACCCAAAAATGTGGTGAACTAGATCCTGGCTCTCCTTGACACTAGTCCAACATATTAAGCGTTATGTATGTGTAGTGAGACGTAAGTGTAGTAAGGCGATCAAACCGTCAAGTCCTAGAGGAGATCAACCCTGACTGGTCTTTAGGAGGCCAGATCGTGAAGATGAAACCCAAATACTTTGGCTACCTAATGAGAAGGAAGGACTCGCTGGAGAAGAGCCTAATGCTGGGAAAGATTGAGGGCAAAAGAAGAAGGGGATGGCAGAGAATGAGGTGGCTGGATAGAGTCACTGAAGCAATAGGCGTGAGCTTAAATGGATTCCAGGGGATGGTAGAGGACAGGAAGGCCTGGAGGAACATTGTCCATGGGGTCATGATGGGTCGGACATGACTTTGCAACTAACAACATAACAAGTGAGAAGTGAGATAGTTAACAAATAGGGAAAGTTATGCATTCAGGAGTGTCCATGAAGCAAATTAGTCATGATGATAGTCAAGCTATGTGATTGAAGTCCACTCTTTTTTAGGTGCATCACAAGACATGTAAGACTGGTGATGTTTCAATCACATGATTGTGGTCACCATATTGATCATGTTCACCACCCCACAGACACGCTTGGGAATGCACACAAAAGAACAGTATACCTGTATGTTTGTTTGTCTTGGTGAGGGCAAAGTTTGCATGGTAAGTGCCCATCTAACACTGCTCTTTCTTGTTATATATTTTTGTAACTTGGAAGTGTATTTCGTTCCAAAAATAAAATCTGTCTTCATCTCTAACTTTCCCCATGTCCTCCTTTCTTAAGATTTTGTAATAGCCATTTTATCACCAAGGGGATTCTCATAAAAATGCCCAGCTCCAAGTATCCTTTCAACAAACCTTGCTAAGAAAAAGGCTCTTAGCTCTGATGAAAAGAGAAGGCAACCTTGAGTTTACAGTCGGTTTACGGTTGTCAGTCTTAGTTTGTCTCCTGTCATAACCTGGGGAGAAAGAAAAGACTTGACAAAAAAGGTCAATCGTGAGCTTTCTGCTCAAGAAGTAGGGCCAAGTATCTTTTCTTAAAATCAGTTTTCCCTCCATAATAAGTAAGAAAAATCCTGCCTTTATTAGCCAATATCAGGCTAACAGCATTTGGAGACAAATAACCCCAATAAAAAAGTTATTGTGGATAAGCAGTTATTCTTCAAAGTAGCCCAGTCAGGATATCAAAATAATGAGTGCTGCCACTGCCTTTATTGTAAGGTAGTTACCCTTACAGTCGCCCAGAGTCAGTCAATCGTAAGATGGCATATGAATGCAATAAATACATAAAAATATGTAAGATTACAGTGGGCTGAAGTATCTCTTTTCTGACCATTATGTAGGCCAGGGGTCTGCAACCCATGGCTCTGGAGCCGCATGTGGCTCTTTCATCCCTCTGCTGTGGCTCCCTGTCGCTCAAAATATGTGTCACAACCACCCATATGCAACACCCACCGTCATGTGATTTACTGAGCTTTTCGGCCCATCTTTTTTTTTTCAGAGTTCAAAATGTTTTTGTTGCATGCAGAAATAAAAATTTGTTTTCTCTGTAGCAGTTCATTGATTTCATAAGTGCAACACGCTATAGTTTTTTTATACATAGCATAAATGTAAGAAAAATGATATATGCAGTGTCATCTTCATTTTAGATGTTCAAAAGGGTTTTGTGGCTCCCGGTGTTTTCTTTTCTGTAGGAAACAGTGTTGTGACCCAGGCCCAAGTAGTTAGTATTAAATACAAACAGTTCGAAAACAAACAGACTTTATTAGAACAGCTGAGAATTAACTCATTCTCAGCGTAGTCCAAACTAAATTAAAGCAAATTGTTCAAAACACCATTCCTCAGTTTATCACTGACCTTGGGATAATTAGGCAAACTGCCAAAGGCTTTTCTTGGCAAAAGTTCAGAAGCAGAAGACGTTGACAAGAAATGAATAGTGAAATAAGAAGCAATTCTCTCAACATTGTTTTCCAGCAAAGAGGCCATAAGCTGTTGCTGGTCTTTTAAGCCTTATGGGAGGAGCCAATCATCTCTTAGCCCTACTCCCGAGTTGTCTTCTCTGCTTTATCTGCTCCTGCCTTCTGGCAGCTCTTCTCATATGTGCACTAGGAACAGGCTCCTCCTGTTCCTTTGCCTCTCTACTGTCAGCCTCTGGAGGCTCCGAAGTCCGCACATCACTCCCCGATGGCCCTGGTCCCATCTCTGCCTCCGATGCACTGCCCTCATCCGGGCCTTCCCCAGCCTCCAGGACTGACCCATGTTCTTCCTCAGCCTCATCGCTGTCCGATTCCGCTGCCAGCTCCACAGGCTGCTGGCAGACTACAGCAAACAGGTCCAAATGGCTTTGAGTGTTTAATGTTGCCGACCCCTGGTCTAGGCTGTGGCTCTTCCTTCTGTCCCTCAAAGTCATTCTCACAGCCCACTACAGTAGCACAGGTTTATCTATTGCCCCCCCCGCCCCCCACTATTTTTATAGAAAGCTGTATGTTTGTGTCAGGCGCAGGTTTGCCAGGAAAGAGGATGAAGCATCACCTTAGACAGCAGATTTGGGGTGTCACCAAGGATAGCAAATGTTAGTTATTTAATTGGTTATTTTTGCATATGTATTGCCAGGAAAGAGATTTGCCTTCTTGTGTCAGGGGCTCAAAGAACTGGTGCGGTTTGAGGTGAGAGACTGGGGAGAACTTCCAGTTCAGGAGCAAAACATCTCGAGTCAATCCTGTGGTGCCTGTAAGTCAATGAATGACACTTAATTCCCCAAATGAATTATGTAAAACGTTTTGAAATACCAGACTTTTATGGCGGGACTGTGACATCTTTACCGTTCTACCTACCAAGGCAGCTTTTCGGGGTGCTTATTAGTGCAACTGAGGGTGCAAGACTATTAAAAAGGAAGTATCATGTTTTGCTTTTCATTTAAACAGATGGATTACATTTCAGATGTTTTTGTCTCTTTATTGTACAGTTGTTTGCTAATTAGGAAATCCAAAATTAGTGTGTCCCCCCCGCCCCTCCACTAGTCCTTTTCCTTGCTGTCTTTCTGGCAGACTAAATGGATGTTACAAGGCTGTCACTTTGTTCACTGGCTGAATTTCAGTCCAACAATAATGTGGTGCCTCCTCTCCAGTGTAGTAAAACCAGTAAATTAATGGTTGCCACTTGGATTATGGTGCAATCTAAGTGTTAAATATTTAATTGAAACCATCAAGAAATGCTGAATGGAATCTGGAATGACATCAAACAAGTGTATGCATTTTTAAAAGGGTACAACATGGGAAATTAAAAGGATAAGGTTTGAGTGTCTCACATATTGTATGATTCGAAGATTTATTTAAATCTACAGTGCTGACTTATTGAGAATATTGTGAAAAGTTCCAGCCAGTCTTCTCTAAGGGGGAAGATGTCATAGATAAGAGGGGGAAAGCGATCCCGCTTCCGGTTCTGCTGGCGACAGACTTTGATCGGGCTAGCTCTGGCCCCAGAGTCTGATCCCCCCCATCTGGAGGCCCTTTGGGCCAAGCGCCCCATTATTGGGGCGTTTGCCGTTTGAGGGCGGCTCGCCAGGGGTCCCCTGCCTCACTTCCAGGGGCCGGGAGGCCGATGCTGGCGCGCCCGAGGCTCCAGAGGGGGCGGGAGGCGATCGGCGGCTTTTTTTCGAGGCCGCCGAGGCGCCACAGCGCCTAAGGGGACTGGTGCTATCTAAGAAAGCACAACGGACTGTACTGACTGATTGCAGAGTGGAGCAGGCATCCTGGAGGCGAGAGGGGGGGGTTGGAGTCCCCCCCCCCTTGTAGCTGGAAAGGTGCCGTGGCAGAGAACTAGGGGGAAGGAGATGGGGTGAAACCCCTTACCTTTCTGACTTTTCCTTGGAGGATGGCTGTGGCAGAGCTTCTTGGAGAGGTCTGGTGGCCCCTCCCCCCGGCAGACAATGGCGGCGATCTGACTTCCTGCTTCTTTATTTATGATTGAAGACAACATTCTCCTCTGGCTTCCTGTTTGACCTACTCTATACTTCGGACTCGTTGCTCCTGTGAGCGCCCACTGGTGGACAGTTGAAAAATTACTTAGATTGCGAATCCCTCTTTCTTCTCTGGAGGTTTGCCCTTTGATTTCTCATCTTCTATTGATCTAAGATGGCTAAGGGCCACAAATCAGCAGCAACTGACATGGCGAAAATTTTGGAAAGACTGGCAATATTGGACCAAAAGTTGGACAAGTTAGATGACGTCCAAAAAGGATTATCTGAAATTAAATCTGAAATGACACTTATGAAAAAAGATTTAAATGATGTTCAACAGCTGGCAGAGCAAAACAAGAAGAAGATGGGGGGTCTGGAGGGGGAGGTACGGGCACTCCAGAAGGTGGAGGATGGGAGAGGAAATGCAATGTTAACCTTACAATTGGATAAGATGTCTTATTTTCTCAGGTTCCAAAACGTGGAACAACTTGACCAGGAAAATTTGAGAGAAGTGATGGTTAAAATGTTGGGTGAATTTTTAGAAAGAGATTTGGAGTCTATTGGAAGGGATGTGGACTTGGTGTACAGAGTAAACTCACAATTTGCAATTTTACATAATCTACCAAGAGAGATTCATATTAAATTTGTGAGAAGGGAACTGAGAGATGAGATATTGAGAAAACAAAGACTGGGGGCGCTGGTGTACAGGGGCAAGGAGATCACCATCCTGAAGCAGATTCCCAGACAGGTACGAGAATTAAGAAGAAAATATTATTTTTTATCAAATAAGCTGTACCTCAAGGGAGTAGGTTTTAGGTGGTTGATTCCGGAGGGCTTGATGATTTTTTGGGAGGACAGTAAGAAGAAAATTAATAATGTAACGGAAGCTAAGGCTTTTTTTGACCAACATAAATCCTTCCTAAGTGGAGAAGATACAGGAGCCGAAGAGGGGGAAGTATCAGATGATCAAGGAGCGGAGGCGGACGGAGCTGTTGCGGTCCGGGAGGGGGAGGGAAGCCAGACCATGGTTTTAAGAGCCAGAACTAGGAAATGAAGAAAGGAGGGGAATCTATTGTTTAAGGTTTTTTTAATTGACATTTTTCTTTTCTCTCTCTTCTTTTATTGTATTTTGTATAACACTCCTTTTTTTTTTGTTTATATAATTTTTATATAACCTGGTTGTTTGTTTTGATTTAAGACAATAATGTCTGTTGTGTGAGAAATTTAAAAAAAGAAAATAATAATTGAAATATCTTTTCATAAAGATATTGAAAATTCAACATATTGTAAACTATAATATTGTATATTCTTAACCAATAAAAACTTTTTATTAAAAAAAAAAAAAAAAGAGGGGGAAAGCAAATTGTAAATTTGATTCTAACCATAGGGAAAACAAGGGAGTTAATTGTCTTTACTAAATTTAATTTCATATTAATTAAATTAAAATGAACATTAAATTTTACCTAATGTTTCTTAATGCCAAATGTTCTGCTTAAGATTTCTTTGTGTGTGTGTGTGTGTGTGTGTGTGTGTGTGTGTCCTTCCCACCTTTTGGAGTGAAATAAGTTCAGGTTTCAAGAAAATATACAACACAAAAGAAGACTGCCACATGGTGTTGTTATGACTACCGCCCAAGATCACATTTTATCTTGCTTCCCAGCTGTATCTAAGATTTACTTTTTACCACGTTATTATTGCCTATAGTGACTATATTCACTATAGTCTGAATTGAAAAAGGAATAAAAATGGTCTATTGCCCAAAACATCACCTTTCCGGCCAGGTCCCTATTGCCTGTAGCTAATTGCCTCTGAATATTATTGAAGGAGGTTCATCTCTGATTTTTCCCTCCTATTTCATTCATAATAATAACAGAATAACAAAATAACAAAAGGAAGTGATCTTGAGGTCTTTTATGTCAACTCCCTGCTCAAGCAGGAGAGCCTATACCAGAGGTCTTCAAACTTGGCAGCTTTAAAACTTGTGGACTTCAACTCCCAGAATTCTGGGAGTTGAAGTCCACAAGTCTTAAAGCTGCCAAGTTTGAAGACCTCTGCCCTATACCATCTCAGACAAATAGTTGTCCAATTCTTCTTAAACAATTCCAGCATTGGAGCATGCACAACTTCCAGAGGCAAGTCATTCCACTGATTAATTCACCGTCAGGAAATTTCTCCTTAGTTCTAGGTTTCTCCTCTCTTTGATTAGTTTCCCTCCATTGCTTCTTGTCCTGCCTTCAGGTACTTTGGAGAATAGCAAACAGAAGAGAAACAAGCAGAATGGTAGTAGAACTATACCTTCCAGCATCTCTTACCAGTGTCTATGATGGCTCTTGCTGGTCATTGTTGCTTTTTATCGACTTCCAGAGTAATAGAAGTACCTATGTTTCAGGAGAAGTTCTCAAAATCAGCAAGATGGAGCGTTGTGAGCCAAGACCTTTCCCTTTTGAATATGCCTATGAATTTTTTTTATACTGACTGCCAGGTAAAGAAGCACATTGAGAAAATGGCCATTTCTGCGTGGTTCAGAAGTAAATGGCTACCAAATTCCTACTCCTACAAAAGTGATAGTTTACGTTGCAGTTTTATATCACTTCCACTGAATTTTATTTTATAAATTTTATTATAACATAAAAATACAAGAGGAATCAAAAGTTAGAAAACTAAAAAGGAAAGAAGAGAAAGAAAGAAGAAAAGAAGAAAAGAAGAAAAGAAGAAAAGAAAAGAAAGGAGGGAGGAAGAGTGGGAGGGAGGGAGGGAGAAAGGGAGGGAGGAAGGAAGAGAAAGAAGTGACCTCCAAGTTTTTTCAGTGCAGTAGATTATAATCTCAACCTTTTGCTTTGCATTTCACATTTCAAGCCATTTGCATAACCTTAAAATCAAAGTTTCATTTTTTTCCAGTTTTGAGCAGAAAGTCCATTAGAAACACAGCTATAGAAAAATTCTTCTCTTTAATTAAAACAGTCAGTTTTGCCATCTCTGCCAACTCCACCATCTTTACTATTTATTCTTCCATTGTCGGAATTAGTGTACCTTTTCATCTTTGTACATATAAGATTCTTGCCACTGTCAACAAATAAAGTTCCATTGTCCATCAAACCTAAAAAGAAACGTTCTGGTTTCAGTTTCATTTTTAAGACTCTTCTGAATCAGAATAAAAACCAGGTCCCAATATTTATTTGCTTTATCACAAGTCCGCCAGAGATGATAAAAAGTAGCCTCTTTACCGTTGCATTTCCAACATACTGTACATTTGAAACTCCTTTATATTTCTTTGACAATTTCTCAGGCATTAAAACACTCCATAATCCAGTCCCACTGAATTCACTGGAACTGCCCGTTTTGCAGATCTCTACCAGACCTGCACTCCATGTTTCTTTTGTATTTATCTTGCAAAGTGATTTTTTTTAAAAAATGAAGGAGGAGTGGAGGATGGAATACAATTGTCAATTGATTAACCACAAGTCTGACCAGTATCACTTTAAGCATAAAACCCCATTTTCCAAAACATGTATTTTTATTCCTAATGAAATTGTGCAAGTATGCATTGGTTTTTAAAATGAATATTTTTTTGTAAAGCTGCCATTTTTCAGCTTGTTGGCTGATTGAAAGAAGTCATGCTTGCTGTTTCTGTTGTTTTATTGTTATTTTACAAGCACTGCTGCATTGTTTCACTTCAATGATTCCTCCAGCCAACAGAAATTTTGTTCCTCAAATTAAATACACAGAAGGAGAGCAGGAGAAGCTGACTTCTAGCTGGCTGGTGACTTAATCCCTCTTAGATATTCAAGTAGATATTCTCTGTGTCTACCACTATTTAGTAATGAGGCAGCCAACACCGCAATTAGATCCGCTTGCAGTGTTGGCTGCCTCATTACTGAATAGGAGGAGTAGACAGTACTGCTCTACACAAACCGTAGCTTGATTCCGACTCAATAAAATGTTGTTTCTAAGGACATCTTTCATTTTCTTCCACTAAGATACTTGACAAATGTTTATAAAGCATTCAGATGGAGAGACCTAAAATTATTAGCAAGGCTGGCATCCATGATCTCTTTTGTGACCTAAGGATTCTACTAGGAACATTACTGTGCATGCCTGCTCCTTCCTTATTTCGTGACGTGTCTTCTAACATCACTACAAATGGTGCAGGCAAAGAGGTTAGCCCAGCTTCCATAACTCTTTGTCCTCTATCTACTGTATGCCTCCTAGAATTCGACATGATCAAGGTTGTGAATTCTTGGAGATGTAGTCTCCCAACACAATAAAATTAACTTTTTTTTTAATGGAAGCATATTCATGTAAACATTAATTAAAATAAATATTAAAATTATTGTTAGGCCAACATTTGTTTTTTTTTGGGGGGAAAAATTGTTCTTCAAATCAGTGGCTTCCCCCCCCCCCCCGTTTCAACACTTTTCAAGCTTTCTTTATTGTTTTAAGGTGGCAGAAAATCTTGAGGTCATCTACTTTACCAGCCAACTATCATTTTGTAGGCTGCTCCTGCTTTCTTTGGAAAAAAAAATGAAAGCACAAAGAGAAATGATGGTGGGATATCTTCCTTTGGGACTGAATGTGAACATTGTAAACCTGATGAAAAATTGATTGTACAAGAATGGCAGCATATTAATAGGTATTCTTGGTATTACCTGGCATGACAAAGTTCCAAATAGCACAGTCTTGGAACGTGCTGGAATTTCTAGCATATATACACTATTGAAACAGTGACGTCTACGCTGGCTTGGACATGTCATGAGAATGGCTGATGGTCGGATGGAGAATTAGTGCAGGGAAAGCGCCTTAGAGGGAGACCACAGCTGCGATATAAGGATATTTGCAAGAGGGATCTAAAAGCCTTGGGAATGGACATTAACAACTGGGAAAACTTGACCTCTGATCGTTCAGCTTGGAGGCTAAAGATGCAACATGGCCTTCTTCAATTCGAAGAGACACTTGTCCGGCAAGCTGAGGCAAAGAGGCAGTCCCAGAACCAGCAAAATCTGGGGGCTGGGCAGGGGATAGAATATATCTGCCCTCAGTGTGGAAGGGATTGCCACTCTCCAATTGGCATTTTTAGTCACACCAGATGCTGTTTTAGGACCTCTTTCCAAAGCACAATACCATAGTCTTTTGAGACTGAAGATTGCCAATGCAATGCAATGCAATACCCATACCAACATATTAGTGCCCTTTTCTTGCCAATTTTTTTCCTTTTAATGTAAATACAGCATCGTTTTGCTTTTAGTATCATGGAAGCTCATGATAATTTAATAGTTACTCCGCTAATCCAGTGATTAGATTAGAAGAATTAAGGAGTACTTAACATTGTGTTATATGTCACAGCAGCACAGGCAGAGATAAAGAAGTCAAAAAGAAAAATCAACTATTTTTATTTTTTCAGTAGCTTTTTTTTACTTAGAAATTTTATAGATTCCTTTATAACAATTTGAATTTCATGGCTTCAGAAGAAATTTGAACTCAGCAACAGATCTCAAAAAAGAACAAAGACTTTATTTAGTTACTACAAATGCTTTCATGCCTCTTCAGTCATATAAGTGCCTTATAACAAAATATAAAAAACTTAATGTTGAGTTCACAAACCTCACTTTCTAAGCACTTTTAGAATTTGATCTGATTAACTACTTTTAAGCTATTAGAGACCTTTGAATCAATAAGTTTGAAAACACTGAGTGAATTTGCCTTCAGAACTAAATGTTAATCATAAGCTTAAGGATTTGAAGAATGTGAGATAAACAGCAAAAAGCTAAATAAGATTCTGATCTTAGAAAATTCTAAACGGACAGGGTCCAGATAACATTGGAATATTGGAATGTTTACTATAAGATTTTAGAATTAATTATAAAGAACAAACAACTTTTTGTGGGAAATAAAACCCATTTTAGTTTTTACAAGACGTAATTTCATAATTTTGAAAACTGCACACTAGAGGGGACTGAAGATTTTAGGTAAGAAAGATAATACAAGCCTATAAAGTTATGCAGAACATTATAACAATGATGTCTGCTTCAGTGGGTAGACTATGTCCAAAACGTTTATTGAATAAATGACAGGTGTAGAGCAAATTTACCTGAGAAAAGACATTGTAAGTGAATTTATAATTTACAGGACACAATAATGGTTTAGAAAATGATGTTTCAGTGGAAGTACAATAGAAACTGGCAGAAGTTTTAAAATTCAAAAGTGAACTACAAATGACAAACCAAGAGAGGGACCAGGATAATGTTTTCCTACTGGATTTACAAAAATGGTTTGTTAAAGACTTGAAGAATTCTGTGCACTGTGCACTGGGACAAAAAAGAAATGAAGAAAATCAAATCCTATGACAATGTTTGAATATGCTCAAGATGCTAAAGATTAAGACTGTTAGAAGTTAAAGGAAGGAATATAAAGTTGATCTTTTGGTCAAGGTTAAAACAAGACATGCTGTTACTTCTGGCAACCCTACCCTGTTTCCCCCAAAATTAGACATCCCTTGATAATAAACCCAATCGGACTTTTGAGCGCATGGCAATAAGGCCAAGTGCTTATTTCAGGGTTCAAAAAAAATATAAGACAGGGTCTTATTTTTGGGGAAACACGGTATATGGGCTTTCTGTTGACACCAGGACTGAAAAGATGGATTTTTGGATTTATAGATAATTTAGATGGGATATGTGATGAAGAGATAAATGTTGATACATTTAGAGGAGGTGAAGAACCACTAATTTGTTTATACTTGTAACAGATGTTGGGAGGCATTTCATTTTTTTCTTTTTTTATATATTTCTTTTCTCTTTATTATATTCTTACTTTTTGGTTTCTTTTCTCATTCTGATTTCCTTTTCCTTGTACTTATTCATTCTTCCTATTCTCTTTCCTTTCTTTAAGTTTGTGTATTCAATTTTACTATTATAATCAAATCATTTATAAAATTATGTATTAAAGAACAGAAATGACATAAGGTTTGTTTTTGTATTCCTTGGATTTGAGGGCAAAGATCCAAAACACCTTCCTTTCTATTGGTCTAGGGCTGTGCTGAAGACAGAAGTTATGGGTTGAATATTCAAGATCTTCTCAACTGGACAGACTAAGGTTGTCATGGCCAACTTAGCACAGCCAACTCAGCACAGCCAACTCACCACGGTCAACTCACTGCAGCCAACTTGCCATAGCTAACTTGTTGCAGCCAATTCATTGTGGGATAATTTATCACAGCCAACTTACCACAGGACAACTAGCTGCAGGACAAGAGTTACATTAATATCAAAGAAATTGTGGAATAGAATCATTAAAGAAAAGATGCAAAAGGAAGACCAAAATGAAATGTGAATGACAAAAATCAAAGTACTTTTTAATTATTTAAAATACTTAAATTGAATTGTTGAATTATCCTGCAGTGAGTTCTCCAGCGGTGAGTTGGCCATGCCAAATTGTCCCACTGCAAGTTGGCTGTGGCGAGTTGTTCGCAGTGAGTTGTCCCACAGCGAGTTGGCCATGGCGAGTTGGCTGCACCAAGTTGTCGCATTCTGTATCAGGAAGTTCAGCCTCTCTTGTGGCACATTTGGCTGCCTGGGAAAGAAAAAATCCAACTTTAAATTCAGCAGGAAGTTACTGCATTTCAGCAACATGCAAAGACCTTCTGTGGATTTTCTAATAGCTAGTAGAAAGTCTAGTAAATGGGCTAATAGCAGAGGTGGGTTTCAGTAGGTTCTGACCAGTTCTGGAGAACCAGTAGCAGAAATTTTGAGTTGTTCGGAGAACTGGTAGTAAAAATTCTGACTGGCCCTGCCCCCATCTATTCTCTGCTTCCCGAGTCCCAGCTGATCGCGAGAAAATGGGGATTTTGCAGTATCCTTCCCCTGGAGTGGGGTGGTAATGGAGATTTTATAGTATCCTTCCCCTGCCACGCCTACCAAGCAATGCCCACCATGCCATGCCACGCCCACAAAGCCACACCCACAGAATGGGTAGTAAAAAAATTTGAAACCCACCACTGGCTAATAGCTCTCTGAATCATCTGCCTATCTTGCTTCTTCTAGATGTCTCTTAAAAAGGTATTTCTGTTGATCAATATGCCACAGGAGTGGTAAAATTTGCAGAGGGAAGATATTTTCAGAGTTGATTAGTTAGGTAGGCTCCAGCCAATTCTGGAAAGCTACAGAGAAATTATTTATTCAAGAGAACAATGAGACCTGAGAGACCATTAGTTCTGAACTCAGTCACCTTTTGGAAGCTATGCTAGGGGCAAATGAGGGAATATTTCTTAGGTGGCTAAATGCAAATAGCTACTTTGATATTCAAACATCCAACAATTGTGCTTGAACTCCTCAGGAGACCTTTTAAAACCCTAGCTAGAATATCATCACAAAACCAAGTGCTTGACTTTGAAATAACTTCTTGGTTTAGCTGCATTTAATTTATTTCTCTTGGCTATGAAATTCATCGAATAATTCTTATTAATTTGCCCCAGCTCATCTCCCACATAAACATTCCCATTTTGTTTTGTGGTTTTATCTCTTGCTTGCACCTAGTTCCCACATGGCCACAGCTTGCTGAATTTTAACAGACCAATTTATCTCCTGAAAGAGCCAAGTAATTGTAAAAGCCATGCTTTGGGGTTTTTTAAAAAAAATTCTTTCCTCTGAGGAATATTGTGAGCTTTTTTTGCAGAAACTCATCGAGTAATCTTTGATTGAGGTGGATGCTCATTGCATCAAGGTTGATACTCTTTAGGTTAATAGTTCTTTAAGCAACTAAGCTGAATTCTTGTTATACTTAAGAGGGCAAGTGACATACATATTATTTTAAAATAATTATCCGCATATTCTTTGAATCAGTGATGAAAATTGAGATTTTAAAAGGAATTCTTTACTAGGGTTGTGCAAAACATTTGAAAGAAGTGCTTCACTAAATGTATCAGCATAATCAATGTATAGCTTTCTTGATATATGAAAGCAGCTGTGTCCTTTGCAGATTTGCATGGATCTTTTAAAAGCTGTCTTTGGTTATATTTTACATGCATGGCCATTTTCTTTCATCAGCAGTCCCACTGGAAGTGTCATTTTACAACAAATGTGCAGAGAACCCCTTGCACAACTTTTTTTCACCAGCCACCTGAATTTGCAACTGTTTTGATGAATCAAAAAAAATGCTATGCCTTATATAGCCCCATTTTTTAAATTTAAGAATGGGCTGAAGTTAGCATTTTGGGGAGAGCTTTGAACGACTTGGTGATATCTCAAAGAGAGACACCAATGTTCAGTCCTTTTGGTATGGTTTTGGTATGGTAGGATTCAAATTTAACAACTGATTCTCTGCCCTAATGACCGGCTGGGCGGGCATCGCCAGGGGGCGTGAGAGCACTCAGCCTCCTGCAGCACTCTGTCAGCCAAAACAGGGTGCGGGGGTTAATTACAAAATGTGGGCTTTGCTTTGTGACATCCAGATCCAGCAAGCAAGGAGTGTGAACTGCACAGAAAATACACTTTTGTTTGGTTATGAAGAAATCAGTGGTGGGTTGCTACCGGTTCTCCCTGGTTCTTGTGAACCAGTGGTGGAAATTATGAGTAGTTCGGAGAACCGGTAAATACTACCTCTGCCTGGCCCCGCCTCCAATCTATTCGCTGCCTCCCAAGTCCCAGCTGATCGGCTAGAAGGAAAAAATCAGGGCTCACTTGACAAAGAAGAGGGGAAAAAACAAGACACCTTAGCTTTAAATTGAAAAGCCAAGAAGCCTCCCAACTGATCGGCTAGAACTGATCCGCTCCTTGTAAACCGCTCGGTGGTGGTAGATTGGCAATTGAGGCCAAGCTGCCTGAAAGTGGTTTCCAATGCTCTCAGTGGTGGCAGAGCAGCAAAAAATTATTTAAACTCTTGCCGTGACGCTTCAAAGGGCTGCCTTACAGCTGATCAGTGGTAAAAGGCAGTGTGGTGTTAGACCAGTGCGCTCCAAAAACAAATGGGTAGACCGGTATGGCTCTGCAAGCAGTTAAAAGCCAGGTAGACCAGTACCTCTGCTGAATCCTAAAGAATTGCTTGTCACATGACTATCAAACCACACCCACAAAATAAGCCACGCCCACAGAACCAGTAGTAAACAATTTTAGAACCCATACCTGGAAGAAATATCCCCAAAGTAAGATGTACACTAAGTGTAGACTGACTTTTAGCTACACACCTCCTCAGCAATCAGCAAATTTTGAAGCTCCAGGTAAAGAGGATTCATTTTAGGATGAGTAACCACAGTTTGCATGTTGGAGGTTCCTAAAGAAATGCTGGGAAACTCTGTATTTTAAAGAACATTTGAGGGAGGGGTGCAGAATAGCTCTTCTCTGCCTGAGGCTGTAGAGACCTGGCACCAATCAAAACACTGTTTGTGAAGCAACTAATCAACGCTGACAGGGGGAAAGCCACTAGTATATGAAAATAAGAGCAAACTCCACTCCCTTCTAGTACTGATGATGTTACCTAGTTTGGTAATGAAACATCTGCAAGAAAACCATCAAGCTCAGAGAGCACCAAGGACCCCACAGTTCAACCCTGAGCTACAAATATTCTCTTCTATTAATAAACTCTTTTTGGTTAGAGGGACTCAGAGCCTGCCTTATATGAGAGAATTTCATTCTAAATCTTGATATGGTTTCTGTAAATAAGGAATGTAGAATTGTAATGGCTAAGTATTTGATCTTTCATACATCAAAAAAATACAAAGCTAAGGGATAAACAAATAAAAAACAGATTTGAAAAAAAGAACAGGCTCAGGAGAGAAAAAGAGTGAAAGTGTAAGAAAGAAAGAGGAAAAGAAGGAAAACTGAAAAAGAATGACTTCCAACTTTCTTTGGTACAGATATAAGTAAAAATATATATCAAACTCTTAGTCTAAGATTAACATTTGTCTACATTATTTCCATAATCCCTTATTTAATTATCAAAGCCCAGAACAACTTTTAATTTCAGTTTCTCACAAAAAGTCAAGTAATGGTTCATATTGCTTTAATCACTATTTGTTAACAAAACCACAACTGATTTGTTTAATTGCACCAAACTTTAAATAAAACAGGAATGGAAAATCCTAAACTCTAGTGTAGACCCATGCTTCTCAGCTTTGGCAACTTTAAGGTACATGGACTTCAATTCCCAGAATTCCCCAGGCAGCATGAAGTTTGCCCATCTTAAACTTTCCAAGACTGAAAAATGCTGATTTACAGATAAGGATTTTTCCATTCCTCTTTTACTGGTTCCTATTTACTTATGAGCAATCACAATGCAAAATCCCCATTCCCAACTCACCCCACAGTAATGATAATCAAAATCCCCATTCCCCATTTTGGGCCTGGAAGGTCTCCTGCACCATCCTGGAAGCGAAAACAGGGTGTGGGTGTGGGTGTGGGTGTGTGCACGATGCTTCCTGCATCCCATTTTGGGCCTGGACAGCCTCCTTCACCACCCTGGAAGCCAAAACGGGATACAGGTGGGCCGTGTGATACCCCCCCCCCCGTGCCCTGATTTGGGCCTGGATGGCCTCCTGCACCAACCTGGAAGCCAAAACAGGGCATGTGGGGAGACTCCTGGGAGGGATAGGGTGGGGCGGGGCCAGGCAGAGGTAGGATAGCCAGTTCTCCGAACTGGGAAAAACGTTAACAACCGGTTCACCTGAACTGGTGTGAACCAGCTGAATCACACCTCTGGTTTCAAGTATAGAAAATGCCAAAAAGGGGTGGTAAGTCTCAAAATTTTAAATATTTTCTGAAACGAAGGGAGAAATTTATGATACATTCATATGGCCCATGCATTGTCTATCTCAATTTTCAATCAACGTTCATATATTTTTTGCAATAGGGAACCCCATTGCTGATCTTTTTTACTACCATTGCCTGAAATCATTTCATGTTTCCAACAAAAAAAAAAAAAGTTGACTGCAAGGTTGTCTACTCTTGATTTATCTTGTTTGCCTCTTGTACTAGATGCTCTAAAGATTAATGATGGGCCTCACAGGTTATTTTTTCCAACGTATTAGTCAATGCAGGAAATAATAAGCAGATATTTGTCCGGTTGATGCCTGAAAATCATCAGTAAAATAATTGGCTCCTGAGTCATAAGGGTTTTTAGGATGTCTGGTGCTTCAGTTTTGATCTCTAATAAGTGCTTCAAAGAGTCACCCCAGGAAAAGGCACAATTACATCAAAGTATTGCAGGTAAGTGCGCCGTTTGCATTCCTGAGTTCTCTGAAATATCTTTTGGAAATCAAATTCGAAGACTGTCCAGTTCTAATATTTTAACTGTTAAAAACTTTTATCCCAAACAATCAAAATTTACAGCCCCATAACATGCAAACCTTTGGAAGCCTTAACAGCCTCTTTTGAAATAAGGAGACTGTTCCTGGTTCATGAGAGCTATTAAGTAGAACAGCATGCTGCCTGGAGTTGCAAGCGCTTCATCATTGGAAGTTTTCAAACAAAAATTGAACCACTATTTGCTTGGGATGATCTGAGGAGTAGAAGGTCCAGTCCAACCTATATCTATGAACAATGAAGTTACCCAGTGGTGAAATCCATTTTTTTTTTACTACCGGTTCTGTGGGCATGGCTTGATGGGCGTGGTATGGCTTGGTAGGCGTGGCAGGGGGAGGAAACTGCAAAATCCCCATTCCCTCCACACTCCTGGGGGAAAGATATTGCAAAATCTCCATTCCCACTCTACTCTGGGGCCAGCCAAAGGTGGTATTTGCCGGTTCTCTGAACTACTCAAAATTTCTGCTACCGGTTCTCCAGAACCTGTCAGAACCTGCTGGATTTCACCACTGAAGTAACCTTTAGAAGCTAAGATATATCTACCCTGGACATTTCATCATCTTACCTAATAAAACATGGCTAGCTTCCTTACAGAGAGGTAGTTCATTTTTGTACTGTATCATCCACAGCAGTCTTTCTTGACCTGGTTTACTCCATTTCAATTCTGGAAATATTTAATCTGCCTGACCATCTCCACACTGACTGGGAATTTTCTGAGTTGAAATTGTGAAATTGGTATTCTCCAGTATATCTATAGACTGCCAAATTAGAGAAGGCTGGACTGAAAGGACAAAGCACGACTGTCCAAAGTTACAGACAAGGGTTCTTTCCAATGTAAACTGAAAACTAGAACATGTGCAATGAGCTACATCCCTTTTCCCAGCTGGGTATTAGCTGATGGCTACATATAATATGATTTTGAGGCATTTCTCTCACCCCCTTCGGAGTCTCATTGAGAACCAAAGAGAAAATAGAAGAGAAAGAAATAAACTTTTTATAGTTCTTAGTAGACTAAAATAGTGCTCTTAAACGTATATTCTCTAACTTTCTTCTTGATCTCTTTTATTTTGTTTTTCTCTATCTCTGGTGTACTAACTAGAATCAAAATGTTCCAAAGCGATACAGCATTCTCTCCCTCCCTCTCCCTTTCTCAATCCCTCTCTCCCTCCCTCCCTCTCCCTCTCTCAGTGGTGGGATTCAGGTAATTTAACAACCGGTTCTCTGCCCTAATGATTTCTTCCAACAACCAGTGTGCCAAACTGCTCAGAAAGTTAACAACCGGTTCTCCCAAAGTGGTGCGAACTGGCTGAATCCCATCACTGCCCCTCTCTCCCTCTCGCTCTCTCATTTTACCATTTTGATGGATAGTTTATTTAATAGATTTTCTATTCTGGGCACCAGATCATTTTTCCTCTCCCAAACAAAGCTGAATGTAAGTTTCAGTTCAACGGATGGTTGACTGGAGGTTTATAAAAGATGGTCAATTATATTTGACCAAAACCATGGCAGAAACAACCTAAAGGAATTCCTTCCCAAAACACAATTGCAACTTATCTGTCCTTCTATCGGGCTGGGCCAATACGTGTTGTCTGAGCCAAGGGGGCCTGGAGGGGAAAGGGGATTAAAAAGTCAAAAAGTCTTCTATAGACATATGAGTGAAGCCCCACACCAATAGATGTAAAAAGAGGCAGGGTTCTGATTGTACAATTGCAGCTATCTATCTTGACTTTTTTTTTTTACACGGATGTGTCCGCTGTCATCTACAAGGTCTTGCTTTGAGAGTCCCTTTGGATTCCTCAGGACCTATCAGGGGTGGGCTTCAAAAATTTTAGCAAGGGGTTCTCTGCCCAGTTGCTGGATGGCCTCCTGCACCGTGGCAGGAAGGGAGCATTTTTGCCCTCATCAGGCTCTGGAGCTTTCATCAAGCCTCCAGGAAGGTGAAAACAGCCTCCCCAGGCTCCGGAGGCCTCCGGCCTTCCCGAACTTCTGGTAGGCCCGTTGTTCACCCTCCCCAAGCCTCTGTGCATGCCCTTCACTCACCTGCATCCAAAACAGGCCGCATGGGGACTCCTTGGAGGGGAGGGGCAGGTGGGGCCAGCCAGGAGTGGAATTTGGGGGTTCTCCAAACTGCACAGAATCTTAGCTAGAGGTTCTCCTGAACCCCTGCAAAACCCCAGCAGCCCACCCCTGGGATCAATCAGACAAATTCAGCAGGATTTTTGGGGGGGGGGGTCAGTTCGATTTTTTTTCCCCTTTAGATTAGTTTAGTTTCTCTTTCAGTCTTTCAGACAATTTATGGGATTCGCTGCACTATTTGGTTGCTCTGTTATCAGAATATATAAGCAAGAGTTTCTGAAAGGCAGATTCACACAGTATGCCCTACTCACTATCAAAGTCACCTCAGAGTGCATTTTCCTGACTCATTTCCTAAGTAGCTATTTCCATGTTACGTTGCCTTTCAGATAGCACATTTTATAAGGGAAGGGATGTCCCACAACTGACTCAATGCTAACCATGTTTCTATACCTTCTTGGGTTTAAATTGCATCATGGCTATGATCTCCGTTTGAGTTTATTTATTATTCTTGTCTATTGAGTTTCTTGTCTATTCTTGAGTTTATTTATTATTTAGGTTCCCCCGGAGCTGGCAAAATTAGCCCCTCTACCAAGAATGGAGTTATGACTGCTTGGTTCCAAGCCGCTGCCATCTCCCAGGAGGTCGAACCAAATAGGGAAGGCATGCATCTAAACCATAGGTAGTTGCAAGTTGTAGCCCTAAGAATGTTCTCTACTTCCTCAAAACTAACACATTCAAGTTTATCCCAGATAACTAAGCTAGTATGTATCTCAATCAGCTCCATATGACCTGCAGACTAGCATCCAATTCAGACAAGATCCAAGTGACTTTATCTGTGAGATGCCTAATGTAATCTTCACAGCAGCTCCGCAGGTGTTGGGGCATAGTGAGCCAACCTGAAATAAGAGCAAAGAAATGTTCACTTGTTATCACTCTTATCACCACAGGATAATCCTTCTAAAAGCTCTTTAAATGCTGGAGTTCAGTTTGCTCTTCTGCCAATGGTGCTCCTAAGCATTTCTTCTATCATTTCGTCTCCCTAAGATCTGATGATAGGCCAAAGGGGAAGAGTCTAGAGGACTGAGTGTGAAATCCCCACATATAGCAAGACTGTGTTCTCTGAGAACCCGCCCCATAGCTTCATTATACCTTCCTTTGCCTAATATCATTGGGGTGTTATTGCTTTTAACACCCTCCCCCCACAGACATACATTCTTTAACCCTCTCCATCACCTCCCAATGTCAACAGGACCCATCACTGATTCTCCAGGTCTTAAGGAGATGTCTGTCTTGCATTCAGCACTCTGAACCCCCAGGCCATCAGCCTCTGATTATCACTACTTTTGAATCATAGTCAATGGGTTCACTATAAGCAGCAAGAATCTTGATGTCCTCAAATCCACAATTTCTCTCCTCGCTTCATGTTGAATCAAGTTCATAAGTCCATGCTTCTCCTCCATCTGCTTCTCTGGAAGCCACAGCTGAAAAAACATGGAGACACTGCCAGGTGGAATAAGCAATCCAGATTCCAGATTCGTTGAGTTCTCCAAGTCCTGCTGAAGAGCCCAAAGGGCAAGGTGGCCTTTGTCTCACAAGGCAAGCCATGCACTACCTGCAGAATCCTGCCAAGCCCTTTCTAGCTGATCCCTGCTCCTGCCGATGCCCAATATGGCTGGCATTCATACAACCAAGCCCTCCATTACAGCAAGGCCACTATCCCCATCTCTCTGCACCCCTGACATGATGAGCCTGCTGCCTTTTTCCGGTTTCTGCTGATACATTTTCCTCAGTTCTGCCATCACAGTTGGATTGTCCTTATTCATTTGTAAAGCAGAGACACTTCCATCTCTGAGCCACTCTCAGCTGCCAGCAGCTGCCAATGTTGCCAATTCATTAGCAATAGCAATAGTGTTTAGGCATATATGCTGCCTGCTAGTGCTTTTACCTCACTCTATGGGTGGTTTACAATGTAAGCATTATTTGCATATTGTCCCCAACAATCTGTGTCCTCCTTTTACTGGCCTCGGAAAGATGGAAGACTGAGTCAACCTTGAGTCCCATCAGGATTGAATTCCAGGCTGTGGGCAGAGTTTGCCTGCTGTACTGCACTTTAACCACTGTGCCACCAGGGCTCCTTATCCTCATTCAGTTTGTGCCACTTCCTTGAGTCAAACTCACTGCCACAAACAGTAACCAACAGCTCACAAGGCCTGTTCTCAAATAGTTCACCAGTCTTTCACAAAAACCTGTAGTCCAAAATAACTGGAAGAGAAGCAGGTTGTGTCTCTGCTATAAAACTAATTGTGTCAGTCCTAAAGGGCAAGAAAATAGTCTAAATGCTTTTGCTTCTTGACTGTGTAGAAGAGATTTCAGGTATTGTAGTCAATCTCTCATCTACAATACCTGAAAGAGAAATAATATAAGAATCAATTGGGTAAGTCAATTGCCGTGTTTGACAGCTGTAGGCTGGAAAAAATGGAAGATAGAGTAATATTTTCTTATTCTCTGCAAAAGGAAAGGATATATTTAGCTTGTCTCAGGGCTCAAATGAGTGTAATCATACCTATTGATGGCAATCTGTTCTTGACAGAAATAATTTTCAATCTTTAATTCACAAGGGATCTTTAATTCACAATGGAAGAAGAAAACAACAGCACGCTACCCTTCCTGGATCTCGCCATCAGCAGAGGAAAGGACAACAAAATAGAAATCCAAATCTATTGACAAACAACTGACTCTAACCAAGCGTTCCATTGCTAAAGTAACAACCCAACCTCCCACAAGAGGAACTTTGTAAGGACATTATTCAGATGAGCACAAATATACTGCAACAACCCAGGATACCAGAAAAAGAAAATAGATCACCTATACAATATCTTCCAATAAAATGGATATCCAGACAAGTTTATCAAAAAGTGCCTGACCATGTAACTTCATTACAGCCCAACCAATGCAAGCTATGAAAAAGATAACGTATATCAAAAAATCTCAAAAACAATCAACCGACTATTATGAATACACATCACCATAACACACAAATCAACTAAAGAATTCCAAAACATCTTCAATAAACCAAAAGACTCAAGTAGCCCCAAAAGGAAAAACAATGTAAAGTATAAGGATTGTAACAGCTACCACAGGTAATCTGCAATTTATAGTCATTTCTTTAATGACCATTCAAAGTTAAAATGGCATCAGAAAGTGACTTATGACCTGTATTGACACAATCATTGCACCATCCCTGCAATCACATGATCATAGAATTTGTGTTTGGCCACTAGCTCACATTTATGACCAATTTTAGTGTTCAACAATCACATGTTGGCATTTTGTGTCCTTTTTTGCCAATTTTCGACAAAAATGCCCATTGGGGAAATTGGATTCAATGGAAATTCTGGCCCCAATTGTGGTCATAAGTTGAAGACTACGTATGTAGGACAGGCAGACAGAAGACAGTGCATCTATAATCATCAACTAGTAGTCAGAAGACATAATGAAAACTCCTTAATCTCACAATATGTGGACACACTCAACCACAGTTTCAGCTGGGAAACTGTGAACATGCTAGACTCCCAAAATGCTAGGAAATTCTGAAAAGCTTGGCATGCTGTCAAATCAGCCACATAATGACCACATTTACACATCATTCAAAGAAGACAATAAAAAACTAAGAAAGAAACAAAAAGACCAAACCCATCCTCTCTAGCAACCAATACACTCAGATAAGCAGGGACTAACACCAGACAAACAATCTAACAGGTAAACAGTGCCATAATCAAGGAACTCCCATTAATACTGGTAAGGCAACCTACTGCATATAAAGAGGGAGCAAACCCCAACTCACTAGCATTGATGATGTTACCTAGTTGGGTAATGAAATGTCTGAAAGCAAACACCCAAGCCCGGGGAGTATTAAGAAGTCCACAATTTTAATCTATTCTATCTGCTTTTCCAAGGCCTCCCAAATTGTTTGCGCCAGCCAGGTAGTTTCCATTAAGTGTTTTGATAGATGCTATAATAAGCATTAAGTGCTGCAATGTTCCTTCCAATTATCTAGCAAGTGGAATATCTGCAGAGAGTATTTCCTTTTATTTGGTAATTTAAAAGTATATTAGTTGGTTCTTTTTCTCCAAAGCAAATGCCTTTCCTCTCCCTCTGGCAACTAAGAAAGAGTCAAGTTTCCATTTGCTTTTGAAAACAGATGAGTAGAGAAGCTTAAACAGGGAGCAGCCGCAGCTGTATTTGAAATATATTACTCAGTATTGTTTCCAAGAGCTGAATCAGGGTTTTCTCCACCATTTCCAGCTATTTTGCACTTGAAAGATTGTTTAATGGAAAAGAGCCCAAGAACTGTAATAAACTCTATGTAATCCTCTGAATTCAGGCAGAGAAAACCCTTGTTTTCCTATGTGCAAAATAAGAAACTCTATATAAGCAAGTAGGGCGATGAGTGATGAACATCTGGGCGATGAATATCTGCAGTTTTCATTGAAGAATAATCTATGAGGATTTTTATAGCCAGCAGATATAAGGCAAAACTGTCCCACTGTTCTCTGATGTAAATGAATTGTGTCATATGCCCTATATTTTATACCACAGATGATCAAGACAAAGGCTGTTCTTGGAAGATTTCTTGTTATTAGCCCAGTGGCTATAAAGCCACACTTGGCCTTTCGTTGCTCGAAGGCATTAAGAACCATACTTGCAAAGCAGCGGATGTTTAATTGCATTAGGAGGCTGTCACATCAGCAGCAGAATAAGGACATTAAAAACAACAGCAATAGCAATACATTATCAACAGTGCAAATTATGTTGTGCAGAGGATAAGGGAATTCACTGTATCCCAAGGAAACTATACCTTTAAATTTTAATATTTGATGTAGACCAAAGTGATGTCTATAGTTGCCAGTAGGATAAGAGGTGTTTGCCGAGGGCATTTTTTTTTTAAGTCAAATTGGTGGCCATGATTGCATGACCAAAGCCAACCTCCTTTTTATAGAGCCGTGCTGGCTTAATGTTTAGAATGCAGTACTGCAGGCTATTTCTGCTAACTGTCAGCTGACTGCAGTTCAGCAGTTCAAAGCTTTTTTTCTTTTAAATGCCTCTGACGATCCAAGCTGAGTTGCCTGATCGTCAGGGGCATTTAAAAGAAAAAAAGCCTCTGCCGATCAGGCAACTCAGCTGGGATCGTCAGAGCCTTTTGAAAGCATTTTTTTACAACCTCTTTGCCGAAGAGGTTGTAGAAAAAATGGTTTTAAAAGTAAAAAAAAAAAATTGGCCACACCCACCCAGTCACATTACCCCACACACACACACACACCAAGCCACTCCCCAGAACCGGTAGTAACAAATTTTAGAGTTCACCACTGACCTAAACAGAGAAACAAAATGACCAAGCACAAAAACACAAAACAAAACAAACAAAAACAATGGGAGCATGAGTGACCCCGAGCTTCATGCCGGCTTCATTGTGACCGCAAATTTGTCAAATTTCAATCCCACAGGCTGAACAACGGCGTTCCAGCTGTTCAACCCACGGGTCCCAGATTTTGTATACATTTTTAAATTAGCTCATTTGAAGTCATCATCATCATCATCGGTCTGATGCAGAGCACATTGTGCAGCCAGTGTTTTCCAGCGGTTTCGATCATTTGTAGCATCTTCGGCATTGTCCCAAGGAACATTCATAATCTTAAGGTCTTCCTTAAATGTTTGGTTCAAAACTTGTTTCCCTAGTATACGATGTTTTGCCCAATTAAAGGTTACAAACCCAAGAGTTTTAGTAATATAGAGATTATTTTAAGACTTAGATTGTGGCTTTTATATGCTTCCTACCTAGGGGTGGGATTCTACTGGTTTGGACCGGTTCAGGCGAACCGTAGCTCTGATGATCAGCTGGGAGCAAACCGGTTGGTTCCACCGATCAGGTCGACCTGCCTGCCTGCCTGCCCACCTCTCAGCTTTACTTTCCTTGATCTTGTCAGCTGATTGGGGTGGCAGAGCAGATTGCCGTGCCTCAGCTGTGTTACTCCCAAGTGTTAACACAGATGATTAGTATTTGTAAAAGTGTGTACGCATGTGCAGCGTGCAATCACTGAACCGGTTGTTAAACCAGCAGCATCCCACCAGTGTTCCTTCCTACCCCAAATGGTGAGAAACCATGTGACAATTTTAGCAATAATGTCAGCAGGATTTCAGGTGCCATGCTTTCTCAATTACAACAGTTGCCTTATGGGATACCCACCCCATCCCCAAAGTTTTAGACAGCCCCGCCCAGAAGGCCATGAAAACTTTGCTTTTCCCACATACAGTGGGGCTGTAATATGTGGCCACGGATGACATGCTTATAAAATGCTTGTTATAGGGCCCTGACATGAATATTTTAATATCTTTTTCTTGGATGTTTACCTATTTCCTGTGCAGTTTCATTGTACACGGACAGTCACATAAATTTTAGGAAGGAAGGAAGGAAGGGTTGGGATTTGAGGCAAGTGGGGAAAGAAAGAACATGAGGTTATAATTATGCATGCTTAGACTTGATGATAGGGCAGAAGGTTAAAGGGATGAAGGTTTTAGCTGAAGGCTTAGCAAAAATTATGGTTTGGAGAAAGCCAGAGGGAAAGTATTGAAAGTATATTTTGAGAGGCAATTTCAGTAATTAGAAACAACAGGAAACAAAACACGGGTTTGTTTTACAGGATGGATTCCATCTATCTTCATTTTTTAGCCTCCTTCCTCCCTAAAGCAAGTTGGCAATGAACATACTATATTGATAATGAAAACAAGGCTGTAGATTAAAGCATATAAACAGTGCACATTATGGCCATATTCAAATGTTCCTACCTTGTTTTACTGAAACCAAAGTGTCAGGGTATTGCACAAAAATCGAGGCTATTAAAAACAAGAAATCCCATAATAATTTAAATAGAATTGCTATTCAAGACATTAAAATGTGTTCTTTTGTAAAAGGAATAAACAATTAGACATAATTACACACCATTTAAGAACATGTTTTTCAAGTCTTCTGAAAACCCCCCCCAGCATGAATGACAATTCTCATATTCCATTGGAGAATAAATTCTTTATATGAAGCCCCACTGTGGACAATGTCCTACTCCAAAGGTCAGCCATATGGACCACTGCTTCTGGAGACAAACATCCCCAGATGAATCTAATCTTGTGCAGAACTTCACTCCTTGGTAAACCAGGAAATCAAGTGAATTTTAGTTCCCCATTTTGTCCAAGAGGAAACAGTTTCAGCAGCTTTGGAACAAACCACAATCTTAAAGAAACTTCCAACTAAAATTTGAAGGTATGATTCAATGTAAATGTATTTAAAGGCAAAGGTGAAGAGTAAGAAAACTGATTTATATCTCAAAGTAAGAAACTAGGGTATACTTGTCTTTATGAGAGAGAGAAACAGAGAGACACAGAGAGAGAGACAGAGAGAGCTAGTTTGATCTAGTGGTTAAGGCACCAAGCTAGAAAGTGGAGACCATGAGTTCAAGTCCCACTTAACTATGAAAGCCAATTGGATGACTTTGAATGGGTCTCGGTCTCGGTCTCGGTCTCGGTCCCTCTCTCTCTCTCTCTCTCTCTCTCTCTCTCTCTCTCTCTCTCTCTCTCTCTCTCATAGGGTTGTTGTGGGTAAAATAGGAAGAGAAAGGTGTGTTGAATATGTTTGCTACCTTGAGTTATTTGTAAAAATAATAATGGCAGGATACAAATAAATCAAATTGCCATTTGACTCTTTCCTTCTTTGATGGTAGCCAAAGGAAACAACGACACTTGAGTTTTATATGATTTGGGGAGAGGGTTGTAATTTGCTAAAAGTCTTCAAAGAAAGAGTAAAAAACAGCAACCCAAAACTCTAATACTTACGAGAACAATGGGCCATAGGCCAGAAGATGTGTGGGCTGTTTGGAGAGTAGAAGGAAGGTGACCTTGATGGAGATAGGCATGTCCTACTATCAAAGTAATGCAAAATTATCTTTTCTTTCCATTAGGATAAGAGTGAAATATGGAATCTGTTTTAATATTGCATTACATTTTTGTGTGATTCCTCATCTCCAAATGGCAGGAAATTGTAATTTAATTGTATAGTCAAAGGGGCTGTTGAGAAATAAAACACAGTATTACAGATGGTTCAGGAACTTCTGGTTGTCCAACACTTCCCTAAACTAGCCAAAAAAGAACCTTTTGAAATATACATCTAGGTTCTGGCTATTTTTCCTTAATTTGGTGGTAGAGTTGCTCTGAAGCAGCTATTGTAGATCAGTATTTTAGTCATTGTTTTTCTGAGTGTTGCTGTTCTAATCACATGAACCACGTTCTGAAAGATTTTCAGTGGCAAATTATCATAGGAAAAGATTGCCTCTCATGGGATCAGTCTGAATTCTGTTTAGAGAGGAAGCCAAAACAGCCTTGAATTTTGATTCGGTATAAATTGACTGAGAGGATAAACTACCTTGTTATAAAGAACTTCTGAAAATGGCTCATGCTTCCAAAGCTAGGAGTCATATAGCAGAGAAAACCATCAAAGAGAGTGAAATAATATTTCTTACTTGCAATTTAAAAATCCAAGGTACTTTTCTTTTCACTGCAGTATTAGGGTCAAGCTGGGTACTTACAGTGTATTGTTTTGCTGAATGTATATCTATTATCATGGAGAAACTCTATGTGGTCACCAGAAGTTGAAAACAGCAGATAATCAATAAATGTGTGTATAACAAATAACAGATATAGAAGGAAACAGGATTGGGATCTAAAATAAGGAGTCTTTGGCTTTGACCCAGTTGTCTTCTCAAGAAACATCAGGGGCACAACTAGTGGGATATATTACTCATAGATTCAACATTATTCTTAGTTTGACCTCTTGTCCTCAATTTTAGGATAGATTATTGTTATCCTCTACTTTCGGACAATCACTTAGTGATTGTTGTAAGTTATGACAGAACCGCCAAAAGAGGATTTAAGACATGGATCCAAAGTTATACAAGTTGGCCAGTCCCACCGCAATTACATGACTGCACTTCAGGTGCTTGGCCACACAGTCACATTGACAGTCATTTACAACATCTCCCAGTAACGTGCCCATTTTTTTACTATGGCTTTGCTGTAAATTGGCAGTTACTTCTGCGTTTTGGCAAAAGCGTGCCCATAGTGAACCACTGGTCTGCTTAACATCTGTGGCGTTTGCATAACGACTGCCACATTCATTTTATGATTGCTGTGTTTGCTTAACAACCACAGTAAAAAAGTCATAAAATTAGGTAGCTCATATGACCAACCTGTTTTACAACTGTTACGACTTACAACCATAATGGGCAGGTTCTATTATGCTCATAACTCAAGGAATACCTGTAGGTTTATTTGTTTGTTTGTTGGTGGTGTGTGTGAGTGTGTGTGTGTGTGTGTGTGTGTATCTCCACCATGCAAATTCCATGCATCCACCTTTATACTACAATTTTTTGTGTTGTGCTGTTGCATTTATAGTATATTTTCTTATGTTTTCCAAGCTATTTTGAAACTGTCCTCTCAGTTTTTGGTAGACTTCAAGGAACGCTTTTCAAATCTCTTGACTGCATGTCAGTCCAACCTACCTCCCGCAAATGCTACTATGGGAATCAGCTCTTCCTTACATGGAAATAAATTGGAAAAGTTAGTAACTTTTAACTTATTTTTCCCGTGCCAACGACAACAATAGCTCTAAGCAGCTTGGAAGCATTATAATATAAAAGAGTTTGTATTAGGAGATAGGCAACCAGATGGGACTCCAGCTGCCAGCTTTAAAAAGAAAACATTAGATGCCAATTAAAATGCACTTTGGATTATATTTCATGAAAGTTTTACAATAATTTTAGAATTAGAGAAAACAGCTCCTGTCATGTAAAGCTGCATCTTCTATTTTGACTTTTAAATACTGAGCATAAGAATGTTAGATTCTTGGTCTTTTACAATGCATTCACAGGTCATCCAAATAGGATATGATGTATCTACTGTAGCTCACAGAGGAGCTGAGCCGCCTTTTTGATTGGTGGAAATATTTGAATTGGTGGAAATATTTGAAACCAATTCTCAAATACAGCTCTTTTGTCTGGAACCCGCACTGCATATCGGACATTAATACAATCAAACGTGTCCAGAGATATTTCACAAGAAGAGTCCTCCACTCCTCTGCTTGCAACGAAATACCTTATGCCACCAGACTTCAAATTCTGGGTCTAGAAATCTTAGAACTACACCATCTTTGGTATGACCTAAGCCAGTGATGGCTAATCTTTTTGCTGTCGTGTGGCAAAAGTGGGGGGAACACAGGGGGGGTAATGCGTTTGTGTGCCCACACCCATAATTAAATGTGCTCCATCCCCCATGCATGTGCGCACGACTCCCCCTGCACTCCCCCCGCTTTTGGCACACAATGGCATGGTGGGCTGGGTAGGCCCATTTTTCACCCTCCTCAGGCTCCAGAGGCTTTCTAGAAGCCTGGGGAGGGCGAAAACAGCCTTCCCCACCCCCAGGAGGCCCTCCGGAGGCCAAAAATGGCCTGTTTCCTGACTTCCGGTGGGCCCCGGAGGCCCGAAAATCAGCTGGCTGGCGCACGCATGTGTGCCGTAGCTGAGCTAGGGCAACGCTCGTGTGCCCACCAATATGGCTCTGTGTGCCACCTGTGGCATGCATGCCATAGGTTCGCCATCACAGACCTAAGCGTAGCTCATAAAATTATCTGCTACAATGTCCTACTGGTCAATGACTACTTCAGTTTCAACCACAACAATACACGAGCACACAATCGATGAAAACTTAAAGTGAACCGCTCCAAACTCGATTGCAGAAAATATGACTTCAGCAACAGAGTGGTCAATGCCTTGAATGCACTACCTGACTCTGTGGTTTCTTCCCCAAACCTCCAAAACTTTAACCTTAAACTGTTTACTGTTGACCTCACCCCATTTCTAAGAGGTCTGTAAGGAGCGTGCGTAAGAGCACCAGCATGCCTACTGTCCCTGTCTTAATGTTTCCTCTATTTGTATCTATTTTATGTATTCAATTCATGCTTATACTTATATATATTACCTAATATGTTCTTGACAAATAAATAAAATAAAATAAAAAATAAATGTTGAAGGTTTATCAACAACATTTTCAGAATGCTTGCAAATTCACAGACCAGTGAGCATCCACTGCTTCCTCTTCTCTGGATAGATTTATTCCAATTTTTACTAGGGAATGGGCACATTTCCAGACAAAATAGTAATACCCACCATTTTTATTTCCTATGAACAGTAGCAAAGGCTGTTAGGACCCAGAACAATTCAGTTTTACATTTATTTATTGATTGATTGATTGATTGATTCGATTTATATGCCGCCCTTCTCCGGAGACTCAGGACTCAGCCTTCATACTTTTGTATATACCTGTTTAGTAGGGCTTCCGGGCCCCCCATAAGCGCTGTTCTTCTTTATACAAAGTCAGCTTATTGCCCCCACAATCCGGGTCCTCATTTTACCTACCTCGGAAGGATGGAAGGCTGAGTCAACCTTGAGCCTGCTAAGATTCGAACTTGCAGTAATTGCAGGCAGCTGGTGTTACTTAACAGTACTTTAGTCTGCTGCACTACCAAGGCTCAATTTATATTTTATATTACCTTTTCACCCTTATGAGTGTCTTCCTCAATCTCAGGTCCTCTTCCACAGAGGTCCCCAACTTCCCCCTGACAGTCCATAAAGCCAGAAAGGTTGGGGACTGCTGCGCTAACAGATGCTTGGGAGATGTTTGAGGGTTCTGAGCTGTATCTTAGCCATTTTTAGCATTGTACTCTTTCAGATAGAGAACTTTTATGTCATTCCCGGAATCTATTGGAACTACTCTTCCAGCTTCAGCATTGCTACCTCAAGTATTCCTACCATCACTGGGAACGTTTTGGCTTAGGTAGATAGATGATAGAGATAGAAAAATGATGATAGATAGATAGATAGATAGATGGTAGGTAAGTAGGTAGGGAGAGAGAGAGCTAGAGAGACAGACAGACAGATATAAACATGGCCAATTAAAAAAAACCTTTGGCAAGTATAAAGTCAAGTCAAGAAGCAATCATGAACAACACCCAGTTGAGGTGTCTTGAACCACACTGAGACTCCGGTGTGGCTTTGAAGTCCTATATTTTCAGCCATATTTGCTAGGCAAGCTGTTTTTCCTGACTTGCCTTTCACTTGTAACAGCTACATGGGAGACAGATTCTAGTGGTGAATAGGTTGTAGTGGTGAGTGTTGATTTTGATTAGAAAAGTTGAGAGAATTTCATTCAATAACTTTGCATATTTTGAAGACAGAATATGCTTTTTTCAAGAAAGTCAAAAGTGGAAAAACTGGCATAAAGTGCCAGCCCTACATACCTGTGATTGTTTTTTTCTAAGGTATCTTCCATCCATATATTTTGCATTTGAAAATTTGCAGACACAGACCAACTGAGGCAACCATAAAGAGTACTAAAACAGGCTTATTATATTTGGGAAGAAGACTGACTATTATCCTGAGATGAAGTTGAATTAATGATTTTATGATGCAGCAAAATATAGTTGCTAACTGGAGCTTTAAATAATGGTCAGGACTGAGGAGATAGTAGTTTAAACAGCCTGAAAGCTCTTTCACTATCATAAGTGGGGGGAGGGGGGGAACCCAGCTTGCCAGTTCATAGGAAGACAGTTAAAAAGAAAATGAGAAATACTTTGCGATAATGTACATTGAGGACATTTTGACCATAACTTGCAAAGGATTTCAGTTGCTGGAATGCCTTTCTTCTTAATAAATTCTTGCAAAAGAAGTTCTGTGGGAATTGTGCTTGTAGGAAGATATCCTTTGGGTTTTACACAGAGAACAAGAGCCTGACACTTCACATGAAAACAAACTGTAGTCCAAAATGGATCAAGGCAGGCCAGAAAAGGAAGAGGAAATAGGTACTGCCAAGTCTTTTGATTGAAGATACCCAGAGCTTCCACTAGTCAGCAAATATAGGTTGTAATGTGATAGCTTCACTTTTCATTTGATCTCCTGCTTTTTAAAAATAGCTTTTCTGTTCTTTTTTTTTTCAAGATGATGTTAAATGGCTGAGAACAAAAGGAGGGGATGATCTTAAACAGGAAAGGCATGGCGATTCAGCACAAGACTCCTGCATTTCTTCAGCTCAGAAGTATCTACACGCAGAATTTAAAAAAGAAAAATGGAATGGCAGCCATGACTGTGTGATTAAAAACTCTGCCACTTTTTACATGACCTATGTTGGGCCTACACCATCATTAGTGCTGTAATTATCGATTGAATATTTGTAGCTCAGGGTTGAACTGTGGGGTCCGTGGTGCTCCTGAGATTAGTTGCTGTGATTCCATTCCATTGTAATAGCATTTAGATTTATACACCACTTAATAGTGCTTTACAACACTCTTTACAACACTCTTTAAGTCAGGGATGTCAAACTGGCAGCCCATGGGCCAGATGCATCATGATTTGCAAAGGGGAAAAAAGTCACAATATGTCATGTGACAGCAACGTGACACAGCAAGTTTGACACCCATGTTCTAAGTGGTTTATTGCCCCCAACTATCTGGGTCCTCATTTTACCAACCTCAGAAAGATGGAAGGATGAGTCAACCTTGAGCCAGTCAGGATCAAACTCCTGACAGTGAGCAAAATCAGCCTGCAATACTGCATTCTAACCACTGTGCCCCCACAGCTCAACCAACTTGCTCTCCAGTTGGTTACTATAGCTGGCATGAAGATGGTGCCTAACCTTCTCTATCTTGATTTCAGACAACCATGCTTCTTATGTTTGCCCTTTGATTTTTCAGAAATTTGATATGCCACTTGTCAAACAAAGAATCTGCAGGTTATTTTTAAAAATGTTAAATACTGTATTTGTTGAAATACTGCCATGACACTATATGAAGAAATAAATTTACTGGAGTTTATACGCTATTCCACTCCAACATAACTTATGTAAAATAATTTATTTATTAACATGATTTCTATTCTACTCCAATCTTCATTTCTGGCAGTATGTAAGAATCTCAACGAGCAACACTGAACTACAATCAATCACAATATAATATATAGAACACCCCAAATTAAAAGTGATACATAATGACAAGCAATATAATAGGTCATAATTAAATAGGCCACACCATCATGAGCTCTCAAATGCTGAAATAAACAAAAACATTTTACTCATATCCTTCAACTGTCAGTATGCTTTCTTTCATGGACAGGGAATTAAAAATAAATGGAAAAGTCAAATCTGTAGGGTGCCTGCATGGTGTGAAACAAAGAGGAAGGTTCAGAAAGCAATTTCAATGCTCAGATATCTTTGGAAGAAAGTGTCTTCTCAAGTATTTTGATCTAAAGTTGTTGAAGGCTTTATAAGCTAAATACACACTTTAAACTTGACTTGAATAAGCATCAGCTAAATACAATATACAACATTCTGACAAGTTCTTGCTTCTGTACTGTTAATCCCACATAGAGTACATTATTATAACTGAGATGTGAAGTTATCAATGCATGGTGCAAAGTAGCAAAGCTATCACTGTCATGGAATGGTGGTGGATGGAGCATCAAAAGTCAAGATGATGGTCATAACCATCTGATAGAATAATCTGATATTATTATGGGGGAGGTATGTCTCAGCCTTTCAGAGAGATTGCAACTTTGAAATGATGGTGCTTTGATATATCTGAATAGATATGATCAGCTGTGCCTGCAGATTGTCACAATATTTATAATCAGAAACTCAGTGACTGGAATATCGAGTGGTTGAGTTGCATGTGTGAAACAGTCATGACAGATTAAACACTTGAGATGGGAGCTTTCATATCACATCAAATTTCTTTATAGCAGATATAATGTTTTTCAATGGAAATAATTTACACCTCCATCTAAGAGCCAGTAAGTGATGAGGAATCAAAAGTGATGAAGTTTCTAGCCAGACACAGCATGTTTCCTTTTGTTTTCCTATTTGAATGAAGACAACATAACAGAAGCCAAGCCTAATTCTTCCTAAAAGCTATTATCCAGCATTCACTCCTGGTCTTCAGCATTGTATTAGTGGATTGGAAAGAGGAGAGAGAGAGAGAAGGTGTTTATTAAATCTGTAGATGAAATACATTTGGGCAGAATAGCTAATATCCTAGGAGACAGAAAGAATATTCAACATTATCTTAATAAGAAAAACAGGCTGAAAATGCCATAATGAAATTTAGTAGAAACACATATATTTTTTTTCTCTTGGAAAAAGAAATCGGGTATGAGTGGTAATTGGCTTGGGAATAAATAGCTTAGAAAAGATCTGAATCTGTAGTTCATTACAAGCTGATATGAATTCGTTTCCAAAACGACAGATATAACTTTTGGATGCCTTAATGAAAATGCAGTTGTTGTCATTATTATTGTGTTTAATACATTTTACAGTATACAATTGGCTAATTTTGTCGTTGTACAATAGCTCAACCAAATACATGCAATATTTCTGACAAAAATAGAGTAAAATAGCACAATGCTTTATTACTCTTTTTTAAACCAAGAAATACTTGAGTATGCAAATTTGTATCACCTTGTGCAAACATATTAAACTGGATCAAACTATCAGAAAATAATCAGCTATACCAAGCTTTTCTTTCTCTCACTTCTCACACTGTGTGTGTGTGTGTGTGTGTGAGAGAGAGAGAGAGAGAGAGAGAGAGAGAGAGGGAGGGAGAGAGAGAGAGAGAGAGAGAGAGAGAGAGAGAGTTTCTTCATTAGGGCTATTTGCCAACATTGTTGAATCCAGATCAATCATTCTCTGTGTTCCAAACATATGTCATAAGTTGTTTATCAGCCACAGACAAAAACATTATCAGTTGTTTGTACTGCCACAAATGTTCATATGGTTCCTCAAATACTGATAATAAGTTTAACCTAGGATCCTTTGCAGTATCTTGATTAGTTTTTTTTCTTATTTCAGTTAAAAATATTTGCCAAAATCTTTGAATTTTTATGCATGACCATCCACATAGGTAAATGTTCCAATTCCATCTTCATTGTGTGATCAATTGGTCTATTTGTAATATCCCTATATCTTTTATGATTTAAGTACCGTTTATATAGCAGCTTCATTAACTTTCCATAATTTTAGGTAATATACAGTTAATTGTGTGGATTTTTGCCCATGCGAGGGTTTAAAATCAAGTCTCCAAACCTTTTACAAATATTCTAGAGTACTTGAGGAAGCATCAAGCAACATATTGAAATGTTTGTGATTCTGCCTCTTTCTTTCGGCATATCTGAGTTGGACTTTGAATCGATATAGAAAGAGTATTAACACTGTTGAACTTTGGTGTTGGAGAAGACCTCTGAGAATGTCAAATGATAGTTAAATATATAGATGTGGATCACAGAGTAAATCAATCCAGAGTCCTCACTCAAGTCCCAAATGTCTAGACTCAAATTGTGATATTTTGGAAATATGTGGAGATGATTTAAAAAATTGATAATGCTGGCAAAATAGAAGGAAAAAGTACAGGAATATCACCAACAAGGTGAATGGATTCAATTACATTAGCAATCAGTACACTATTGAAGACCTGAAATGCCAGGTTGGGAACAGATCATCCTGGAAAAAATCTATGTAGTCACTAAAATTGATACAAGTTGATAGTACATAATCGATAATTAAGCTTTAGAATAACATTCCTAAAAATGGTTCAGAATTTAAAGAGTACAATTCAGGGGTGAAATCCAGCAGGTTCTGACAGGTTCTGGAGAACTGGCAGCGGAAATTTTGAATAGTTCGGAGAACCGGTAAATACCACCTCTGGCTGGCCCCAGTGTGGGGTGGGAATGGAGATTTTGCAATAGTCTTTCCCCAGGAGTGGAGAGGAAATGGGGATTTTGCAGTATCCTTCCCCTGCCAAGCCCACCAAACCATGCCTACCAAACCACACCATGCCCACCAAGCCATGCCCAGAGAACCGTTAGTAAAAAAAATTGGATTTCACCACTGGTATAATTCCCCCAGATTTATAGGTTTGTCCACCCATAAAAAGCTGAGGTATTTAGCTTTTATGCCTGATCATCTCTGGAAATCTTTCGGTAACTGTTATAGTGTTACTGTATATATAGTGTTAGGTTAAACTACATCATTTCTAATTTATTGAGATTCACATGTAGGCCTGTCAAATAGTAAGAGCTCTTGACAAGATTCATTAAGTTTTAAATGAACTCTTTAGGGTTGGTGATAACAAGAACTACACTGTCAGCAAACAAATTAATTTTCATATGAGCTGATACCTTTAATTTGATGGTGCTCTTTAATCTCTGCAGCCAGGGTTGTACAGCAAAACCAAAAAGTGGACATGAAAAAAGTCTTGTCCCTCAGTCAATGTTAAATAAGGGAAAGTCTATACTATTTAATCTTGAATTAGCTCTTATATGATAACTGATTATGTGCCAACATGTAAATTTACTCGCCTTTAGTGACTCCATAGACAGATTTGTTCCCTGACATGTAATCACAATACAAATTATGAATTGTTTGTATAAAGTCCCCAAATTCATGTGCTTTAACAATGAAAAAGAAAAAGCCAACAATTTTATGGAAGGTGGGGGGTTTTTTTGATTGTCTGAAAAAATGATTGGAAATTTTTTGAATTTTTATTTAATTCCATGAAAAATCTACTTTCTATATTGGCTCCATTATATCTACTTCTAATGAAACCTGTTTGATCTTCATGAATACATTCAGGAGCCTCCTGAATATCATAAAAAAGTTCTGTCTTCATCTGTGGTGGTGGATTTCACACGTAATGGAATGTATGGATGACCTTGAGGAAAGAGGGAAAGAATTGCTGCCTAGGAATTAATCAGATAAGAGAAGCAAAAGCAGAAGTTACTTAAAGGTCACCCATTTATTTTTGCAGGCACTGATCTACTCATGTATTTTTGCAGGCACTGGTCTTCTCATGTATTTTTGCAGGCACTGGTCTACTCATGTATTTTTGCAGGCACTGATCTACTCATGTATTTTTGCAGGCACTGGTCTACCCATTTATTTTTGCAGGCACTGGTCTACCCATTTATTTTTGCAGGCACTGATCTACTCATGTATTTTTGCAGGCACTGGTCTACCCATTTCTTTTTGCAGGCACTGATCTACTCATGTATTTTTGCAGGGACTGGTCTACTTATTTGTTTTCTTTTAACACTGATCAGCTGTAGGGCAGCCCTTTGAAGCCCCACGGCAAGAGTTTAAACAGTTTTTTCCCCTCTAGCCATCAGCTGGGACTCAGGAGGCAGCAATAGATTGGGGGTGGGGCCAAATAAAAAATAAGAATAACGTGAGGGGTGGGTGGGTGGGGGGCGCGGGGAGTGGGGAGTGGGCAGGGCACGGGGGGGGGGGCAGAACCAATTTGGTGACGTCATATCGTCACCGCTACCGGCTCAGGAGAACTGGGCCAAACTGGGAGGAACCCACCACTGAGCGAGAAGACAGAAGATCTAATGGTACTACCGCTATCCAACAGGATTTTCCAAACCTGATCTAGAAGGAAGGACTAGTCTTGTCCTTTATCAGTTAAAGCAAAATTAAAGAGGAATAAATATATGAGATGTGATGTCTGATCTAGGTTTGCTTTCCCAAAGATTAAGTAACAAAACCAATGTCTAAAAGGGCATTTGAGTAGCAAAAACAACAAAGTCTCAGCATTTGAAACACAAGGAAATTTGTCATCATCTGTGCTCTTTATAGGTCATTGGAATCCACAAATGCTTTCACAATGATAAATGTGTTAGTCTTTGAGATCTATAAAACTCTTTCTTGTCTTAACAAAAATAAGGACAACATGCTGGAAAATGCATTCTAACTATTAAATGCAGGCAGCTGCTGCACCAGGACCTTTGACTATGAGGATTATGGGGATGAGGGTTTCTTCTCCAAAGCAGGAATGTTGCTCAGATGATGAACAGAACAAGACAGTATTGATATTGTGTGTATGTGCAGTCTAATCTTCTGCCTGCAAACATCCCCAGTTTTGAATCATCCTTCCTTTAAAATCAGGGATGTGCAGCTTTTAGCTGCTTTTAAATGGCACAGTGGGGCACTTACTTCAAACAGTAAGCAGGAATGAGACAAACCTGTAAGTTTCAGGACAAATGCTAAATGTGTTTTAATGTAGCTTAAAATTAAATTAATTATATGACATTACTGTATTTGAGTAATTGCACTTTGACAGCAACTTTGAGAGGAACAAAGCGATCATATTAAAAACTTGGATATAATCCATTGCAAAACGGGTAGAAATTTGCAATGACAAACAAGGAAATAATGTGGCTGCTAGGGAGGAGGTGACTGCCCAAGATTGGTAATTAGCCAGAGTAAGTAGCAATGGTAAGCATGGAAGTAAAGTAGTAGCAGAGCATGGGATAATTTATTGTCTGGGATGCTGCTCACAGTAAAAAACAAAAATGACAATAAAGGTTATCTTACCTTATGAAATAAAGGACTTCTTTGAAAACAAAGTGGAGCCTGTACAGAAAACAGAACTGGGGACTTTTTAAAGGGCTAATGAAGGGCCTTCCATGGAGCTCAGAAAAAGAAATGAACAAGTTTTGAGGGGAAAGGTACAAAAGCTGTGGAGTTTGGAATGTAAAGATGTAAGAAGTAGGCCTAGGGCAGTGATGGCTAACCTTTTCCGGACCGAGTGCCCAAAGTGCGTGTGTGGGTGCCCAAATGCATGCATGCACGCCCGAAACCCCAAAATGCAAAGCGTGCATGGCCCCATGTACACACTGCCCCTCCACCCCCCACACATGCACACCCGCACGCCCGTGCACCTCCTGCATGTGTCCCGCCCCTGCACATGCGCACATGGGCCCCCCACATGCCCCGCCCCCACGCATGCACAGCAGAGACCCATAGACCAGCTGGCCGGCGGGAGGCAAGCGTGCATGCGCAGCGGACCTGAACTGGGGCGATGGCTCTTGTGCCCACAGAGAAGGCACTGCATGCCACCTCTGGCACGCATGCCATAGTTTTGCCATCACAGGCCTAGGGATCAATCTTGGAAGCAGTGGCAACGGGGGGAAAATGGAGTTAGTTTAACAAGGCAAACTAACAAGATAACAAGAAGTCATGGATTTGAGAAGATACAGAAAGATTACTCCACAGTGAAGGAGAATGGAAGGAAAACGTTAAAAGGAGGGCAGGATTGTGATTCAGAAGAAATGTAAGAAGACAAAAAGACATTGGAATCAAAGCGTTCAAGTTAGTAAATGTAGAATTTGTTCAGTACTTGAACAAAGGACAAAATGCACAAGATTTTTCTATCTGTCCTGCTAGTTGGCCTGTTGGCTTGCCCGTAGTTTAGGTGTAAGGGAGTAGATCACTTGGGAAGTTCATTCCCATCATCATGAAGGGAATGATCCTCAGAGTTGGAAACCAAGATAATGAGAACTGCCTGTGATAGCTGAAAAAGTAGAATAGGAGAGGTATAGCCTACAATTAGCCAGCCTGGGCCAACAAGTCACCAGAAATGAGATCTTTTTTTCCATGGCTGAAAACCTTGCCAAGGCAAGAGTTAGAAGAATTGGTCTCTGTTGCGGTCTGCCAGCAGCCTGCGGAGCTGGCAGCAGAGTCGGACAGTGAGGAGGCTGGGGAGGACCATGGGCCGGTCCTGGAGTCTGGGGAAGGTTCGGACGAGGGCTCTGCATCGGAGGCAGAGAAAGGGCCATCTGGGAGGTATGTGCTGCCTCCGGAGCTTCCAGAGTCAGACCTCAGCGAGGCAGAGGAACAGGGGGAGCCTGTTCCCAGTGCACACATGCGCAGAGCTGCCAGCAGGCAAGAACAGCTAAAACAAAAGGGATGACTCGGGACTACGGCTGGAAGCAACGTTTGTTCATTTGGTTCAGCTTAAAGCCTGAAGCTCTGTTTGATTCTGGACTCCATGTGGCTTTGCCAATTAGGTCTTTAGCAGCATGTCAAGTGAGATAAAGGAGGGTGATTATCCCGAAGGAATTCTCCTGAAGGACTCTTTATAACTAATTGGGACTCATCTGTGAATGAACAGAATTCACAGCTGTTGCAATAAAAGAGGTTTTTGGGACTACTCGTGTGTTTTAATGACTCAGGAAGCCTAGGTCAGAACAGGACTCTATTGTCTACATACAGCCTATTTGTGTATGTTCTCAATGGTTGACAATGTATTTCTTTTTAAGAAAATTGTTGGAAAACCAAAGAAGCTATACAGAAAACCTCCAGACTCTAAGATTCCCATCTATCAAGTTCAGAAATTGCTATTCTTTAGTTATTTGTGCGTGTTTATATACTGTGTACATCTGGTTATAGATATGAAGATCTATTGTTCCACATAGGTAGAGCTATTCCCAGCTTTTAATTCTGAGTGTAAGTAGTTGTGTGTGGGGTCCTTGGTGCTCTTTGAGCTTGGTTGCTTTCTTGCGGACACTTCATTACTCAAACTAGGTAATATCAGAGTTAACAGATTAACAGAGTTGGAAGGGACCTTGTAGGTCATCTAGTCCAACCCCCTGCCCAAGCAGGAGACCCTACACCATTTGTGACAAATGGCAGTCCAATCTCTTCTTGAAAGCCTCCAGTGATGAAGCTGCCACAACTTCTGAAGGCAAGCTGTTCTATTGGTTGATTGTTCTCACTGTCAGAAAATTTCTCCTTATTTCTAGGTTGAATCTCTCCTTGATCAGTTTCCATCTATTATTCCTTGTCTGACCTTCAGGTGCCTTGGAAAATAGCTCCTCTCTGTGACAGCCCCTCAAATATTGGAACACTGCTGTCATGTCTCCCCTGGACCTTCTCTTCACTAGACTAGCCATGCCCAGTTCCTTTAACCGTTCTTCATATGTTTTAGTCTCCAGTCCCCTAATTATCCTGGTTGCTCTTCTCTGCACTTTTTCTAGAGCCTCAACATCTTTTTTATAGTGTTGCGACCCAAACTGGATATCATCAGTACTAGTAGGTGTTCTAGGGTTAGTTGCCTAGTTTGGGTAATGAAATGTTCATTAGAACACAACCAAGTTCAGAGAGCATCACGGATCCCTCATTTCAAACCCTGAGCTACAAATATTCTTCAAAGTCATGTGTCTGCTAATTAGAAGTGTATCTTGATTTATGGAGGTAAAGGAATCACCCCATAGAGTTGGTTGAAGAGTTGGTAGCAAGTTGGTTAATGGGTTAGACCAGTGATTCCCAAAGTGTGAGCCGCGGCTCCCTGGGGAGCCGCGCTATCGTCATAAGGGCGCCGCGAAATATTCAATTAATACCTGCGCCCGCTGGGTCTAACGCTGATGCGCCATTTCTGAAACGTCTAGTGCGCATGCGCAGTTACAAGTCGAAAAAATCCGAAGTGTTATGGGAGCCGCAAACCGAAAAAGATTGGGAACCTCTGGGTTAGACAGATTTAGAGGCACCGTGTAGAAATTCTAACTTTGTCAACCTTAGAACTAGTCCTTGTGTGAAATACAGGGCTACCCAAAAAGAACTACGTTGAGAATATCAATGAGAACAGAAACAGGAGTAATAGAGTACAGCAGTACAATCAGAAGGCAGAAGGATAGGAACTGCACCTGATGCAGTGAAAGAAATATCCTTTTCAAAAGTCATTTGTAGAATGGCCTTGATGTTATCTGAGGCTACTTTAAAATGACAGCAATCCTTTTGATGTTATTTGATTCATATCAAAATGGGTTGCTTTGATTCATCTACTTTTTTCCTGGAAAAATTACAGTACAGCAATTGAAGAACATCTTGCAAATAAGAATAAGAATAATAATCAAAATATATTTCTTCAAAAAGTAGGCTCTGATATTCAAAAGTCATTCAATACTATACTGTGCAGTACAGTGGGGAAAGGGAAATTGGAGAATACCAGAAGAGCCCTCTGTCTGTTGAACTGTAGAATAGAACTAGCTTGCAAATAAATTCATAAAACCAAGTTGGGAGAGATTCTCAATTTCACAACATGCTCTTTCTACAAATTACTGTATCAATTTCATGTATTTTGGATGGAATTGTTTCTTCACAGTTTGGCATTCCTTTCATCAGCTGGATCCATCCCTGTGAAATGAAAAGTATAGTACTGTCTATTCGAAAATGAAATTTTCAAGAAAAGATGATGCAGTTCTGAAGAAGCTTCTTGGATGAGAAGCGAAATGTCTTCAAGGAAAAATAAAGCCCAGTTGCCTTTGAAAAAGCACCTTTGGGACAACCTGGATGACTGAGAATCTACCTAGCCTTTTGCCCATATATTTGTTTTCATAAATGGTAGCAGGAGGATTTATAGGAAATTCAAGCTGAAGGCTGCACCTTCACTGAACCCTACTCTTTTTATGTACAGTACATTTTATAAGATCATGGCATTCGGTCCTCTCAATTCCTGGCAAATAGATGGGGAAGAAATGGAAGTAGTGACATTTTATTTCCTGGGCTCACCACAGATGGGGACTGCAGCCAAGAAATTAAAAGACGCTTGCTCCTGGGGAGGAAAGCTATGGCAAATCTAGACACCATGCTAAAAAGCAGAGACATCATCCTGCCAACAAAAGTGCGTATAGTCAAGGCTATGGTTCTCCCAGTTGCAATGCATGGCTGTGAAAGTTGGACCATAAGAACAGCTGAGCACCAAAGAATTGAGGCCTTTGAACTCTGGTGCTGGAGAAGGCTCCTGCGAGTCCCTTTGGACTGCAAAGTGTTCAAACCGGTCAGTCCTAGAGGAGATCAACCCTGACTGCTCTTTAGAAGGCCAGATCCTGAAGATGAAACTCAAATATTTTGGCCACCTAATGAGAAGGAAGGACTCACTGGAGAAGAGCCTAATGCTGGGAACGATTGAGGGCAAAAGAAGAAGGGAAGGACAGAGAACGAGGTGACTGGATGGAGTCAGTGAAGCAGTAGACGTGAGCTTAAATGGATTCCAGAGGATGGTAGAGGACAGGAAGGCCTGTAGGAACATTGTCCATGCGGTCGCAATGGGTTGGACATGACTTCACAACTAACAACAACAACAACACTTTATACACAAAACATATAAAAAGGAGATCAGAGTTTCTATCGTGGTGGTAACTGCCATTGTGTCTTTTTCTTTGCCTGCCTCTTTGGATGAATGATGTAGCATTGAAAATATTGAGTGAAAAAAATATTGTTGTCTCCTGTTGTCTCTACTCCCTAGAGCTAAAAAAAAAAAAAAAGAGCACTGGAACTTAAGTAGTGTTGCTTTTCCTCTAATCACACAGGGAAAGTTGAATCTTTAACCCTGCTGCAGAAAAAAAGTTATGTTGAAGGCAGCAGCTTCAATTCATCCTTCTAAAATATGACTGCAGCATATCAGTGCTGAATTTTGTCTAGTCCAGAGGTCAGCAACCTGCGGCTCTGGAACCGCATGTGGCTCTTTCACCCCTCTGCTGTGGCTCCCTGTCACTCAAAATATGTGTCACAACCGCCAATGTGTGACACCCTCCGGCACGCGATTTATTAAGTTTTTCAACCCCCGGTAGGCCAACTGTGGATAAATCCAAGAAAAGAAGTTTCAGAAGAAAACAGAACGTTTAATTCAACTACATATGCTTGTGGCCACTCAAGAAATAGTCAGGCACAGAGAAGGGTTTTGTGGCTCCCAGTGTTTTCTTTTCTGTGGGAAACAGGTCCAAATGGCTCTTTGAGTGTTTAAGGTTGCAGACCTCTGGTCTAGTCTTTAGGGACATTTGGTTCAGGCACTGGAGGATTTTGGAGGCTGCTTTAATATGAATGGAACTTTCTTTCTTTTTTTAAGAAAACAATCAAACTATTTTACAGTGATGCCATCTGTAAGTTCAGAGATAAGACAATGAAGTTAAATAAAATCAATGGTATATCCAGAGCACAGGGTTCAGTGTCATTAACATTCCAGACTAATACACATAGTTCAGCACTCCAAAATAACATGGATTTTCCTGTGTTCACAATAGAACGGAAGTGCTAGCAGGGGAAAAACAGAGGGTGGGGGGAATTTCCTAAAGTTTCTGCATATTGATTCCTTTTTTGGATGTGGACTGCACAGCAATTGGATGAGGATGAGCATCTGAAATCATTCTCCTTGTTCATTCAAATGAGAAACACGCATTGGTACTTCAATGTGAAGAAAGAGGCACAGATCGTTTTATCCATCTATTTTTTAATATAAAAGCCAAGCACCCTGTCCTTGGTGGCTAATAATACGTAGGAACAGACTCTGTAGGATTCATTGACCATCTTGGTATTGAATGCATGACCCTGTGTGTGAGAGAGACAGAGTGAGAATGACTAGTTAAAATGAATTTTATAAATATAATAATAAAAAAAAAAACAGAAAGGAGAAATATTGGAGAGGGAAACCCAGTGCTTATATCTGACCTTGAGGTGAGTCAAAAAGCTTGTGCAGGATGTATGTGTGCCTGAGAAGGAAGGGGGAAAAAAAAACTAAGTTTACCTATCTCATAAAAAGAAAATAAAGCTAGATTGATAGACAAAAAGGGGAACCAGAGAGGCTGAAAAATCATTGCAATATACTTCAGCAATCCCCATCTGTCTGCCTATGAATCACATTCTAAAACCATACTGAGGATTATTAGGATGCTCTAGTCAGCGAGTAAAGGCCATGATTCAATCAGATTGATATTTCTTACAAACCACATATTTTCTCCTCCTCCTTGTGTGTGTGTGTTCATTGACTTGAATTCAGCCATAAAGAAACCAATCTTCCTCTTTGAAAGAACATTGTGTATTTTATTTATTTATTGATTTGATTTGATTTGATTTGACTTGATTTTTATACCGCCCTTCTCCACAGGACTCAGGGCGGTGAACAGCCAAGGTAAAAACATAGCATACAAAATTTAAAACAGTTTAAAAGATATTAAATAATTTCGGCCCACAATTTAAAACAACCCAATTAAAATTGATTATGAATTAAAACCGAAGGGATGGGATCAAGCCAGCCCGGCTAGATGAAATAAGTGAGTTTTAAGGGCCCAACGAAAAGTCCGGAGATCTGGTATCATGCGTATCTCTGGGGGTAGGTCGTTCCAGAGGGCAGGTGCCACCACAGAGAAGGCTCTTCCCCTGGGGGTCTCCAGCCGACATTGTCTGGCCGACGGCACCCTGAGGAGGCCCTCTCTGTGCGAGCATACTGGCCGGTGGGAGGCTATTGGTGGCAGAAGGCGGTCTCGTAGATACCCAGGCCCTAAGCCATGGAGCGCTTTAAAGGTGGTCACCAACACCTTGAAGCGCACCCGGAAGACCACCGGGAGCCAGTGCAGCTCGCGCAGGAGAGGATTTTGCTTCTAATACATTCAGAAACAGCCAATCTCAGTCCTGGGCATGGATAGAAGAGACATGAGGTCCAAACTTGCTGAATTCAAAGCAGAAAAAAAACCTAAAATACCTACCAAAAGCTCTTTTCTTGTGAATGGAGGATTTTGCAAGTACTATAGAGTGTCTTAACGACCCAGCATTGGCCAGAAATAAAGAACAATTCATGTTTCCTCCCTGTGCCCCCCAAAATGGGATACATTATCTTAGAGACAATTATGTTTGAAGAATGCCAGCTAAGAAATTCTCCTTTGGGGACAAAGAGTCCTGTTTGTCAGCCAGGAGAAATAGAAATCACACAATAGATCAGAAAATTCAGCAAGACAATTGGAACAGTTTGCTTGACACAATGTGAGGCATCATTTGGTGGAACATAGGATCAAATCTGATGAACATTTGTTAGAAAGAAAGTCCTAAGAGTAGGACAGCCTGTGTAGAGCTACGTCAGTCCCTGTGTGATACCTTCCAGCAGCATGTTAAGCTATCAACTGCTTCGAAACCCAGCAGGTTCTGCTGGAAGGCACTCATTATATGAATTGCTGCTATCAATCATGGATTGCCCACATGGTCTTGCCATTAATTCAATCACAACTTTGGAAAGCAAAACTAGTTGTTGAGATGCAAATGGAACAGAGAGCTCTTAAACATGGCATTCTGCTGCTCCTTCAGCCGTTTGGGAGCTCCGTGGTTATACCTAGGAACTGAACGTACAAGAAACCATAAAATATAAGCCATTCCCAACCAATTAAGTGGATACAGATTGGCTTGCCCCAGTGGTGGGTTTCAAAATTTTTTACTACCGGTTCTGTGGGTGTAGCTTGATGGGCGTGGCAGGGGGAAGGATACTGTAAAATCTCCATTCCCACCCCAATCCAGGGAAAGGATACTGCAAAATCCCCATTTCCTCCCAATCAGCTGGGACTTGGGAGCCAGAGAATAGATGGGGGCAGGGCCAGTCAGAATTTTTACTACTGTTTTTCCGAACTACTCAAAATTTCCGCTACCAGTTCTCCAGAACTGGTCAGAACCTGCTGAAACCCACCTCTGCCCTGCCCATAAAATCTCATTATTCTGCATAAAGGAAGAAGCTACTGGTCTCCTATATAGTTGCAGTCTGGCTTCCATATGTGGCCCTAAACTGGGTAAAATGAGGCAGAAGCCTCATAGTAAACTTGAGAGAGTATGCGGCAGACAGTAGCACTAAGGTATTGAAGACATGACTTTTATTGGTTGAGGACCACCCCCCAAATCTGGTGAGACAATGTAGGGGATGACGAAACTGAACCCAAGGGCAGAGTCAAATGCACCATCAGTCTGGAGTCCCTATGCCCTCAACAGTGACCTAAATACAGCTCCCCCTTTGAACTCCATTGACTCTTACCTAGCACCAATTTGCCTTGGCGGTTAGTAGATCAGATTCTTGTGTATAGGTTGTATGGAATAAACTCAAAGTGCTTTCTGAACTCTATCCTGGATCCTAGTTTCTTGTGCCTGACAGACAGGACCCATTTTAGGGATCCAAAAGGTGAAGAAGGTTAAAAGGTGAAATATACATTTCACCTTATACGACATAAGGTTATGCATGTTTCCTCTCAACACCCCCACCCCTCAAGTAGGAGGAGGAGGATTTTTGGCCCTTATACACTCTGAGAAATATAAAGGAGGTGCTACTGAGTTATATTTTGATAACACATTTTCAGTCTGTAGAAGAAGATGCTGTCATGTTTCTTGATTTCCCAATTTTTAACTGCCAATCCAAGTTTTTACTTAATTTTTTTAATGAATTACAGTGAGGAATAATTCTGATTCTGAATGTTCCAAGCAAGAAAAATTGGATTCCCAGCTATGATCTCATCAAACAACAAAATAGGTCATTTTTTAACAATTCCTGTAGCCTTGGGGCAGGACAGCCAGTCAGAAACCTACAGCCACATGTGCCTCTTGAATCTAATTTTTGTGACCTTCAGAGCTCCTCCTAATTGTTTTTCCCACATTTCGAGAGAGAAGACACCAAACAGGACCATAAACTCTAATGTAGACATATTAGAGGTTTGGTCCTCGGACTGGCATCAAAATATTTCCACTGAAATCAACAGGATAAGATGCCACCATCAAAATTCCCACTCATAATCTTCCCCTAGAAGAAAAAAGCAAGCTTAAAAGCTTGGACTTGTATTTGTAATCTTTGTTAGCTACTGAGTAGATAAAGTGCATTGTTGTGTTGTTCATTAGAATCTGAATGGTGTGTTTCTAAGGTCTCTTCTGGGCCTGGCATGATGAAAATTCTTTAGCAAAGTTGGAAGAACTACAGTGGTACAACATATAGAGAACTACTGCTCATTGCAGATATCCCCATACATCAGATCTGCAAGTACCATTTCCTTGTATCATAAGACATGGTGGTTGGTGTCATTCTGTAAATTTTAAAAAATGGATGTTATCAATTAAAGCATTTTAGCTGATTGACGGTCTGATTTTGAATAAATCAGGAGTTGGCAACCACTCAAAGAGCCACAAAGGTCCTAACCGGAAGCCCCCCATTCAATTCTGGAGCTGACCAGAAGTCTGGTTCCCCCACCATAGAGTCTCCTCCTAGCGCGGCATCCTTTTTCCTCTACCTGTCCTGTTCAGTAAGTGAAACCACTTACAGAAAAGGAGAAAATAGCTCTCCTGTGAAATTGACTAAATAGCAAATTTATGGACCTCAACTCAACTGAGCTGGGGTGGTGCAGTTGCAAGCTAATGCCTTGATTCTCACTGGCTCAAGGTTGACTCAGCTTTCCATCCTTCCAAGGTCAGTAAAATGAGGAGCCAGCTTGTTGGAGGCAATATGCTGACTCTGTAAACTGCTTAGAGAGTGCGTAAAGCAGGGGTGCTATTCAACAGGGTCTGACAGGTTCTGGAGAACCAGTAGCGGAAATTTTGAGTAGTTCGGAGAACCGGCAAATACCACCTCTGGCTGGCCCCAGAGTGGGGTGGGAATGGAGATTTCGCAATAGCCTTCCCCCAGGAGTAGGAAGGGAATGGGGATTTTACAGTATCTTTTCCTTGGAGTGGGGTGAGAATGGAGATTTTGCAGTATCCTTCCCCTGCCACTCCTACCAAGCCACGCCCACCAAGCCACACCACACCCACCAAGCCATGCTCAGAGAACCAGTAGTAAAAAAATTTGAATTCTACCACTGGTGTAAAGCACTATGAAGCAATATATAAGTCTAAGTGCTATTGCTATTGTTACTGCTATTCTCAAGTATAGTGTAGTGCAGTATGTAGATTCTAAAAGCCTCAAGAAGCAAATAGATATAATCTCCTGAATTAAATCAAGGCTTCACCAATAAAATTAATATCTTGAGCTGAAGAAGCTTCTTGGATGAGAAGCAAAACATCTTCAAAGAAAAAATAAGTCCAGTTGCCTCTTCAAAAAGCACCTTTCGGACGCCTGATTATAGCTTTGAGGATATCATCTGTACTTACAATTATTTCTTGTAATTCAATGTGATATCTAGTCCAACTGAATTTTCTTCTTTTCATAGCTGGAAAAAAGATTGGAACAAGAACTGTGCATGTTGCTGGATGAAAAGAAAGAAATATATGTTTCTCCCAAGGAATTAAAAACTTGCAGAAAAAGGCAAAGAACACTTCTTATCCAGTTACAAATGAATTGTCCTTTTTTTCTGAAATGGAAGGTTGAATGTTGAATGTTTTGTCACAAACAAACAAAAATCCTTTCTAAGCAGGTCCTTGCAATACGTAGAAAATCCAATTAAATTGAACCCATCTTTAGTTGAATTTTGTACTTCTCTCAATTACTTGGTAGAGTTTGTTTTTAAAAATAAATATATATATTGAAAATATTTAACAGAGATTTGATATTTTTAAAAAATAAAATCTTCCTATGTTGAAAATTTCTATACTTAAAAAGATTTGTATGAAGGGGGAGGCCTCTCTAGGGGAGAGAAGGAAAGTAAGAGTAAGGTAGAAATAAAAAAGAGTGATTTGTTATCAATAGAACACATAGAAAACCAAATGAGGAGTCTTTAATGCTCTCTGAGCTTGGAGATTTAATTGAAGACATTTTATTACCCAAGTAGGTAACATAATCAATCCTAGCAGGGGTGGGTTCTAAATTTTGTTACTACGGGTTCTGTGGGCGTGGCTTATTTTGTGGGTGTGGCTTGATGGTCATGTGACAATTATTTAGGATTTAGCAGAGGTACTGATCTACCAGGCTTTTAACTGCTTGCAGAGCTGTACTGATCTACCCATTTATTTTTTGCAGGCACTGATCTACTCAGGTGTTTTTGCAGGCACTGATCTACTCATGTATTTTTGCAGGCACTGGTCTACTCATTTGTTTTCTTTTAACACTGATCAGCTGTAGGGCGGCCCTTTGAAACCCCACAGCAAGAGTTTAAACAGTTTTTTTCCCCTCTAGCCATCAGCTGGGACTCAGGAGGCAGCAATAGATTGGGGGTGGGGCCAAATAAAAGGTAAGAATAATGCGGGGGTGGAGGGGGCGCGGGGGGCGTGGGGGGGCAGAACCGGTTCGGTGATGTCATATCGTCACCGCTACCGGCTCGGAAGAACCGGGCCGAACTGGGAGGAACCCACCACTGAATCCTAGTGAGTGTGTGGTTTGCTCCTTGTTTTTAGCAGTAACTTGCCCTCCAGTGCTGGTGGTGTGTGTGGAAAATCACACTCACTAGCACTGAGGATGTTCCTAGCCAAGTAATGAAACATCTGCAAGCAAACAGCAGTTGCAGGTCAGAGAGCACCAAGGATTCCAGAAATCGATTTATCCTTTCCCTAGAAGAAAGTTTGGGTCATCTTTGGAAAAGCTGGTTCGGATTTTGTCTTCAGATCCTATAAACCTTTTGCCTTTTGGAGGTGGAAGAGTGGGAGACCTAAATAGTCTATTTTCTTGAGACTGAGCAGCTCTCTGCAGTTAGAGCTGACAGCCTCATCTTGAAATACTTGCCAATGTAGCAGTGGAATTGCAATCATTATTTCTGAACTGCATACAGCCAAGAAAGGAAGATTATTTTAACAGTATGTGGGAGATGCATTTTGCCTGATAAAAAGCTGCCTTTTGTCAAGTTTCTTCATTGGTTAGTAATTAATGCATCACTATAAATAGCAAGGCTTGATCTGTAAAAAAAATAAATAAATTAAATAAATACTGTACTATCAGGGAGCCATGGAAACTCAATTGAACGCAGCCTACAATCAATACTGTGGCTTTCCCCTTTGCAGTGGGAAAGTGCAGCTGTTCTCTGGCTGGTGGGAAAAAATTGAAGACTTCTGACTTCAAAGTTTACGTAAAAGAGGAGGATGGCTGGGAAAAGCGATGGCAGCAAAGAAAGGGACAGATTAACATGTTCAGTCTGAAAGCTTCTCTGTGTGAATGTGTGTGTTTATGTAAAATCAATTCCTGGATTAGGAAGCTGTGCTCACAGTGTTGCATGCAGGGGCAGTATTCACTTACTTTCCCTACCAGTTTGCAAATGTGAGCCCCCGTCCGCACATGCGCACGGCCTTCCATGCATGCACTTTGCTGGTGCGTGCACCTTCCACCTGGCCTCAATAACGTGCCTAAATAGGATGGCATAGAGCCGGGACAGGTGGACAGGCCCACCCGTGATTTCCACTACTGATTCGAGTGAACCGGTCTGAACCAGCTGAATACCACCTCTGGTCCCATGTCTTCATTGTCTCCCATCTAGATTACTGCAATGCACTCTACATGGGACTGCCCTTGAAGAGCATTTGGAATCTTCAGCTGGTGCAGAATGTAACTACCCAGGTAGTGAGTTATGTTGGATAATCAACACATGTAACGCCACTTCTTTGTGAGCTGTATTGGTTGCCAGTGTCTTTCCAGGTTCAATTCAAAGCACTGTCGTCATCTTCAAAGACTTTCATGGCTTGGGACTGTGTCACCTGAGGGCCTTTCTTCTCCCAGTTTTTCCACCAATCCGATTTGGCCCAGCAGGTGGGGCATGCAACAGTTGGAAAGTCGGTTGGCAGAGACTAGGAGAAGTGGCCTTGTCCCTGTTGGCCTTTCTTAAGATCTTGAAGCAGCGGTGGGATTCTACCGGTTTGGACCGGTTTGGGAGAACTGGTTAGCTCCAACGATCAGCTGGGAGGGAATCGGTTCGCTCCAACGATCAGGTGGACCTGCCCCCCCCCCCCGTGCTTTACTGACCTATATCTTCTCAAATGATCCGCACCGCAGAGCGGATTGCCGCACCTCAGCTGTGTTACTCCCCAGCAGTAACGCGGAAGATAAGTTTTTGTAAAACTGTGCATGCCCACACAGTGCGCGTCAGGTGCGTGCGCACAAAGTACGCAATCACCAAACCGGTGGTTAAACCAGCAAGATCCCACCACTGCAGAAGCCCTGGTTATGTGGCTCAGTCTTCGGCCTTGAGTGTGTAAAGGGGCCTGTTTCCTAGTTATATTGTTATTTATGGTTATAATTTTTCTTGGCTGAGAGAGGGAGAGAATATGAGAGAGAGGTGGGGGGGGGAGAGAGAGAGATGTATTTGTACTTGGTTTTAATTGATTTTATGGTTGATCACTGCCCAGAGTCACTTGTCTGAGGTGGGAGGCTATAGAAATTGAATAAATAAATTGAATGAATAAATAAATAAAACAATAAAACAAGTCAATTCTGATCTGCAGGTCCAGATAAACATCTGCAGATATGCTCTATAGAAAATTACCCATTAAAAGAACGCCATGTTGTTCTTATATTCAAAATAATAAGACCGCACAAAAATTAGGTTTCTCCTTATCCTGGCATTTCAAAAGATGGCAAAAACAGTCCTCTTTAGGAGAATATTTGATCTTGTTTGATGAGTAAATGATTTTGATAGGATATGATTTTGTTTCTTATTACCCTGTGTCCCCCAAAATAAGACATCCCCTGATAATAAGCCCAATCGGGCTTTTGAGCGCATGGCAATAAAGCCATGCGCTTATTTCAGGGTTCAAAAAAATGTAAGACAGGGTCTTATTTTCAGGGAAACACGGTAGTTGGTTTCACAGATGAATGTAACAACATATATTACTTTCTATACGGTGAGCTGTATAGAATCAGAATAGCAGGCATATTCATTTTGATAAAGTAATTAAATAATTACTGTCTGAGGCCAATTCTTGCTTACAATGATGTCCAGGCTTTTTTGGAACCAAATTGTAACAATTATATGATGAAACAGAGCATACTCCTTAGCTACAGAAAATAATGTGAACAAGAAGTGAGGATCCGGTTTTCTGTTGTGAGGGGAGGTGGAATATCTTTTGGTATCAGATGCCAGCAGTGAGTTAACCTGGAATAAAATGAGCAACCAAAATCAACAGTAGCTATTTTTCCTTTGGTTTTTCTGTGATTCCTTCAATTTTCTTCTTACCTGCTCAGTAAGAAGAGCTAGTTTACTTTCGTTGAACACTTGCATGTGAATTGATCCTTTGCAATGGACTTCCTTGTCCACAATATATTTCCACAATATTCCTCCTTTCTCATTTTCAGGATTTCGATTACTTACATGAAATGGAAGAAGAAAATAGATTTGCTAAAAATTGGGGCATAGCCAATCTTCGTTCAAGCATCCTTGCTAGATGTCATTCCTGTTCTGCAATTTGAGATGCAGTCTAGCGAAACCAGTCATGGATAGTTCTCCATTGCCTTTTTACCCAAATGTTATCTGTGTACTATGAAGACAACATATAGGATAGAGCAGGCATTGGCAACCTTAAACACTCAAAGAGCCACAAAAGTTTTAACCAGAAGCCCCCAGTTCAATTCTGGAGCCGACCAGAAGTCCAGTTCCCCCACCATAGAGTCTCTTCCTAGCGCAGTGTCCTTTCCCCTCTGCTGACCAGAAGTCTGGTTCCCCCACCATAGTCTCCTCCTAGCATGGCATCCTTTTTCCTCTGCCAACCAGAAGTCCAATTCCCCCACCATAGGGTCTCCTCCTAGAGCGGCGTCCTTTTTCCTCTACTTGTCCTAACCGAAAGCCCTATCAATTGTGGAGCCAGCCAGTGACACGGAGCTGAAGAAGAGGGATGAAAGAGTCACATGTGGCTCCAGAGCCATGGGTTGCTGACCCCTGGGATAGAGGTACTGACCACATTTACATGGTCTACTCAACTACATCAATGAAAAAACTAGCAGTGCCATTCACACTACTTGCAAAGCTTGTTAAGTTTTATCCTTCGTTGTTTTTCTGTGGCTTAACTGCATATATAAATCTGCCTGACTTGTTTATTATTCAGTGTATTGGATGAACCTCCAAACTTAATTTATTCAGCAATCAAGTTAAGCCTGTACTTCAATTGCTGTAGTTCAGTCTAAGGCATGCGCCATACACTAAATAAATAAAGAAGTTTAAAGGCATGGAAAATATTTGCAACATCAATCCTCAACATGCATTTCTTTTTATGTGTTGTCTTATTTGAGGATGAAGATGACAAATTTTGCAATCATTTAATTTCCAGTAAATGGACCCTCAGATTTAATTACAGCAGTGGAAAACAAATCGTTCAGCTGTCCATTAAGCCAATGCCCTAGTTAAGCTAATAGGTACTGTACAATTTCATATCTGTTCTATTCGGTTGTGAGAAATTGTCAGCAGTTCAAAATGCCTAGAAAAGCACTCCTACTGCGAGACCATGATGTTTATTTTAATTGGGTCTTCTAATCAGTTAAAAACAATGAATGAGGAAAAATCTCTACATAATTAATGAACTAAACACATTTAATCAGTTAATGGCTGTGAGAATTTTAAAGTTAGTTGCAGCCTTGCATTTGTTTCTCAAAATGTGCTTAACTTGGAGACTTTACATTAATAGGTTGGTGCTAAGATGATGAAGACATCTAGTTCAGTGGTGGGTTTCAAATTTTTTTACTACCGGTTCTGTGGGTGTGGCTTGGTGGGCGTGGCAGGGGAAGGTTACTGCAAAATCCCCATTTCCTCCCAATCAGCTGAGACTCGGAGGCAGAGAATAGGTGGGGACAGGGGTGGGGACAGTCAGAATTTTTACTACCGGTTTTCCGAATTATTCAAAATTTCTGCTACCGGTTCTCCAGAACTGGTCAGCACCTGCTGAAACCCACCTCTGATCTGGTTAGTGGGAGAGACTACATTATTAAACGTAGTTTAAAGACACAATCTATGAGAGTCTTTACTTCCATAAACCTTACAAATATGGACAATAAGGAAATGGCAAAAAAGACCATAATTATTTTTATTCACTAGTGCAGAACTAAAAAAAAAAATGGTGCCACTATTTATGCAGAAGCAACACAGAAATATAAACTGTTGAACAAATTATATATCCTATTAAGTATTGTCTGCCATGCCTGGCTATTATCCAGAATGTTAGACCAAAATCTTTCTTCCTTGTCCAAAATGTCATACATTGAACCATAGGCCTTCTATACATAAGCAGTTATTCAACCATTGAACCATAATAGATTAATCAAAGCTCTGATGTGATATATTAATAGCAAATATAGCCATTGGCATTCATACACCTATAGTCCTTCACACTGAATGTTATAAATGTATTTAATAGTTATATTCCTGCCATCTATACTGAACGATCTACCACATATTTACTGTCAATCAGTGGTACCTCAGTTTCAATCCATATTCCTTAGGCGACTAAGAGCTTAGAATCACATAGGTAGGGAGATTCTCTTAAAACCCACCTTTTTGGATAGACAGAGAAACATTTTGCCTTTTTGAATGAAGTAGAAGATGGTAGGAAAGGTTGAGGAGAAAATTCCACCTCCCCAGTAGCCTCAGAATTGTCTTGCTAGAATCCCAGGCATTTGGGGGAGGGGGGGGAGTTCAGGAATAGTTGAGCGGAGAAAAGTTTCATAAAACACAATTTTCTGAAATGATAGGTAAAATATAGCTAAGAATGCATAATTTATGTTTACTAAGAATGCATAATTTATGTTTACTATATAGAATAGAATAGAATAGAATAAATAGAATAGAATAGAATAGAATAGAATAGAATAGAATAGAATAGAATAAATAGAATAGAATAGAATAGAATAGAATAGAATAGAATAGAATAGAA